>KN825039.1:0-34954 GCA_000827395.1 Paxillus rubicundulus Ve08.2h10 | reverse complement strand
CAGCCATTATCTGGAATGATCATTTATATCAGGGAATATCTTTTGAAAGTGATGTTCAGGAAAAAAAATTAAACCTCATTTCACTCATATTTATGTTCATAGGCTCAATATTCATAGGTGAAAAATGATTGAGCTAGGATCTAGTCCCAACAAACTGGTAGCTCAGATGGAAGAGCACCACTTTACTACACTGGAGGCCACAGGTTCAATCCCTGTCCAGTCCACTTTTCTGGCAAATTTTGTCACTGCCTCTGGGTTGATGAGGATTTGATGGATTGCAGTGAGAGACAGAAGTCCACTATACTGGACAACTTTCCTGGGGAAAGTTATCTTCAAATCAGTGTTTGAAACAAACCCAAAAGCTGAGTATCCTCTCCTGAAGATTATATAAGTTTGCCTAACACTTGATGACAGATCGGTGATTGGGATTTGTGGCATGTGTGAAAAATGAAAGAACGGGCAGATCTTGAAGCGCGGTGAAGCCAAAGCAGCATAGGGGCGAACTGCTGTTGACCACACATGTCGCAGCTGCTCAGGTTTCCTTATAGACGGTTAACCACAAACAGTGCCCATCGCCTCTATCCCTGCCAGTCGAATTGTGTACCAGCGCCCCAGAACTTTCATATACATCATGGTCTCACGACAGAACCAGTGGTTTCCCAGGCTCTGACTTTGAAAAACAGGGGCGTTCGCAGATGTGAGACCAGTGACTTGGAGTGTGAGATAAGCACCTAACGGAAGGGCTCTCTATGCGAGGAGACGACTTGGACATCTTGGCTGTTTTCGACGGGTGTTGAAACGTTGAGTAAGTACAAAAGTTGAAGAAGTGACCACAGCATTTGGAAAACCTTTTCGCGTCACGATCGGCGTCGTAACTTGAAGCGTTTGAAATTTGAAAGCTTGGAGTCGCGGTATCCCAGTAGCAACTCAGGGCTGAGAGATTGAAGATCCTCTCAGGCCGCATCGTGCACACCATGCGTCAACGACCCTTGATGAGATTTAAATAATTTGAGAGCTCACTGGTTGTGGCCGCCAAACATTCTGGACTTCCGGTGAGAAAAAGCAGCCTGTCTGTAACACGGTTGAAACGAACTACACTTCGCTCATCGGTCAAATGCCCCAAAACGGGGTTTCGCTCGACCGCCGAGTTGGACCAGGCTGCCTGTTTCCAGGTTTTATTTTGGTATATCTCAGGGACCTGCCTTCTGGCGAAAGAGCTATCAAGCGTCAACGTAAAGGGATGCTGTCTCCGATGCAGGCACGCATGAACTTGGCTAGGTTCGCAGATACGGCGTGAGGCCTGGAGATAACCAGATCAACCGTGACCTTGTAAAGTGAGTGCTCGCTGGTTAGTTGTTCTCGATGTGTTACGGCCATGAAACTTTCCGCCCACATACAAGTTGTTGCCGAGTAGTAACAGGTTCCTTGAGGCTAGAATCGCTGGAATTATTCTTCGCGGCTTCACGTGCGTGTGTACTCTGTACCTTTCGAAACTTGACATAAATAGCGGGAGCACGTTCGATGCGTCTCAAGTTGGACTGACTTGGCACTCTGGAATCTGAGCAGCGTCGCCACGAAACTGGAAACTCGCTCTAGGAACAACAGAAACTGACGCGCGCAGAGTGATGGAGCGACTCGGACGACCTGTATACAGAAATACGAAAGACAGGCATGTGGTGGTAAACGACCAAGAATTGTCCAAGCTGTGTTCCATATTGTGAGCCCCAGGAGGCTTAGTATACAGAAACACTGCAATACCACAGTTCAGATACTGGCACCTCGTAACCACCGTTCTACATCTTCACACTGTCAGCATCACCAAAGACTTTAGTAAATCTTCGGCGACATCCGATTGTTTAGGGGGGATAGGTATCCACTGCTCAAAGTAGCAGGTGCTGTCCAAGCTAACTATATGGAGACAATTTGAGCCATTCGGGTCGGCTAGCTTTCGTTGATGTGGGTTACATGCACGGACAGGACACAAATCTGGAACTCCATCTCCTACTCACCTCTAGATCTCGCCTTCCATGGTTTCCAAGCACCTAACAACAATCGAGATCACCAAAGAGACCAGCGATAAAAACCCGAAAGCCAATGGCGACCCAAGAAAACATCGACGAATATAAGTGGGTGCTTCACCGTCATTGTATCTCCATAGCTTGACGAAAGAGCGAATCGGGGTGTACATCAAGATCACAGATCTCTGTCAGTTCTTCTCCTTGGCAGGACGCACGTTGCATGTTTACTATCAAGCGGCATGTCTGGCGTGGCACTCACACTCAGCTGGTCATGTATGCCACACAAAGGGAGAGGGAAAGGCTCACCGCGATTGAGATGATCACAGGGAACCAGCTTGCGACGATGGTCAGAGGAGTATGGACGAGGAGACAGTGAGAGCAGACACACTAGATCGTTAGATTCGCGATGTCAGAGTCACAGACGAAATATACCAAAAACAAAAGGAGAAGTGCTTCTCGTACTTAGTGACATTGCCCAGTAGGTGAACGTTGTGCTCACCAATGAGGACCGCGAACGCACATGCGCCGTCGCGGATAGTAATCCGTGCGACGGAAGGCCTTCCCTGACGGCCACGGGCGACGTTTCTCTTGCGATGCGCCAAGCCGAGGAGAATTGTTTGAGATATAAAAGTGCCAACCATGAAGGAAATAATGCTTTCTGGTAATATGTTGAGCACCAGGCAAGCAAAATCGTACTGGCTCGCGGGAATAGCTACTGCCGCGCAGGTCACCGTCATCGTAAACTCAACGAGGACGGTGAACGTTCCCAAGGCGAGAACAAATATGTTTCGTGCGTATAGTGCATAAACTGAAATTTCTCATGTCAAAAGTGGGAGAGATACTGAGCTTGGAAGAAGCTCACCTCGTAGGAGCAAGACAGTGTCGAAAGCAAGCATGAGCGACGCGATACAAGCCACTTGAATGGCATGATAACCGTAACACCATGCAAGAGATATGGGCATGTTCTCGCGAAACCCCATTATAAATACCAAATTGACGCTGGAAAGACCCGGTTAGGTTGAAGCTGAAGCATACTACGAACGTGCTCGAGACTCACATCTGTGAAAGGACCCCAAAATATTTTCCGAAGAGATACAACCATTTAACATGCGCCCATCTCGGTTTGCTAGCGCATAACGGTCATCAGATGGTTGTATTTCGATCAGGGGTGGTTTATACTCACGACCAGATATAAACCACTTCGTCACCAAAAGTTATCAACGCCTCCCAGATGATAACAACAAGCGCAGCAACTTCAAGGAATCTCAACGGGAGTTGTACGAATTGGGAAATGAACTGCACTAACTTGCAGAGTGTTGACTGAGCTGCAACAGCAAGGGGCGGGGGATACCGCCAATGTCGGTGTCAACTGATAGGTCCCCTTCTGAACGAGTCATACGAGACTAAGCTAAATGCCTGTTCTGACTCGTCAAAATGGCGAAAAACATTTTGGCGCCACATATCAACTAACGTACCTATGGCGCTTGCGCTTGAAAAAAAGGACGAGCAACCAACCAACATGGGCGAGGTGCAAAGAACGGTGGGCTACAGAACCTGGAGGTGTCAAAATGATGTATGATATGGTACTGTCACCTATCTGTCCGAGTCTGAACCACAAAAGTCAAAGGACACACACCCGATTCGACTTCCGCCTTCCTAATTGCGAAATGCCATCATGGATCACCAAGCTGGGTTCGTGGGTGTCAGACATGCATGCCAAGGGCCGCATTACTAAGGCTCAGATATCTGCTTATGAGAAAAAAAACCGTCAGCGCTGGGGAAAATAAGCGCTTTGACTGAAGCGTGTGTAATATGTGGATAGGGAAACCAACTTCAATCATGCGCATCAGTTGCGGATTCCAGTGCGATCAGATGATGGTCACATCGCAACATACTTAGCATCGACTCTTGAGGAACCTGGGCATGCATCGTGGCCCTGAGTCCCGAGTCCTGAGGCCTTGAGGTGGAATGATTGGTACAGCTAAGAACGAAACGTTAGACCGCTTCTCGCCACGCCCGACTTGGGATTTTTGTTTACAAGTGGAGTGAACGTACCTTAGCATTGCCTATGAAAATCATCGTCACATTCCCCGGAGCAGATAGTCACGGTGTCTGTGCACACGAAACCGAGCCACATCTCCCAGATGAACCAAGGAACTATGATGGCGAACAGGTCAAGTGAGGAACATGCGGTAGATACTAGAAAGCGGGATTTGACTGTGCTGGACCTCGCAGTAAGTTCCCATGGTTTGCTTTGCAATACAAGTACTTATGTGTGGTAGTTCCTCACCACAAGCATCATAAGCGCAATGAAGATTGACGCACGGCCAATCAAGCCTAAGTATGTCGGCGAGCACCTACGTACAGCCTGAGACCAACGGGTATTTGAATCATGAATCCTTGGTGTGTGGTGTGCGGTAAGTGCATTACAAGATAATTCTTTTGCATACTGTTGCCAACATCTTTCATACATAATTGATGAATTCCTCGCTGTCGTGATCACCGCTGTTGGAGATGACATTCACAGCAAACAAATCGCACCAATCCGGGGCTGGTCGCATTAGAAAACTTAGTTTCCGGGACATCTGACCAGTCGATGGGACCATCTACCAAGGTGAAGACTGTTGATTTGAAAGTACTTGGCATCCACTGCATGTAAAGTACGGTCACATTCCTCCAGCTGATCCTTATAGCCAATGGGCATGTTCAATCTCGAATGAACGTTCTTCACTAACTGGCAGAACACTGGTCGTGGACCGTTGCGGTGATGACTCGGAGCTGTTCAGGTAAGCACCTCGGCCTCATTTTTCTGACATGCCAGAAGGCGAGTCACCGTGACTCGGAATAAGAACAACCCGACTCTACTTGAGATCACGGCAGCACTGGCATGACTCGACCCACTAACTTATAAGTAATTCACCGCGAAACAACAGAACTACTCCACCCCACGCAAGAGTCATGCCCACATTCCCCTACCTCGTTGTCAACGCCTTTACGCGTTCCTCTCTAGGCGGGAACCCAGCCGTCATCGTACCCCTCCCCCCCGGCAGCCTCGCACCCAACACCCCCACCCCCGTACTGGACACCCCCACCATGATCTCCCTCGCAAAATCCTTCGCACAACCCATCATCGTCTTCGTCGCAGCCCCGTCGCCAGACGTCGACGACGGCATACTCGACATCAGGTTCTTCGCGAACGAGTACCCACCACGTATTTGTGGACACGGAATGCTCGCGACTACAAAGGCTATTTATTTAGGCCTGTTGCCGAGTGTGAAGAAGAGATATGCTGGAGAGGAGGCTGTGGTGAGGTTCAGAACGGCCACCGGGACGATTGTTAGTGCGCAGGCTGTGGATTCCCCTTCAACCGCCAATAAAGAAGACGATGGGAACGATGACGGGGAGTTCTACGCACTCGAGCTCCCCACGAACGCCATCGAAGAGCTCACAGGGGAAGACAAGGGTCGCGTACGCGACGCAGTTGCAAAAGCACTCCGAAAAGACTCATCTGTGCTCGGTCTCAAGTTCGTCGCTCGCGGCGCTGACAAAGTCAAGGATTATCTGATGATCGTACTCGACGAGGACGAGGAACTAGAAGGACGAGATATATATATACCTGCTTTAGTAAGTGTCACGAACACTAGTCCCGCATCAAGCGTAAGAATGAGCTCACTGATATCCCCTTTTCTGTGCCTTTCAGCTTGAAATTGGATCATTCAGCGTCATTAGCCTTTCCCACCTCACCCCCGACAAACAATATCCTTTCACATCCCGTGTATTCACGCTCGTCAATGGCATTACGGAAGACCATGTTTGCGGGAGCGCCCACACGCTCATGGTTCCCTACTACGCCTCGTTCCCCCAGAGTAGGATGAAGGCGGGTCAAGAAGTGTATATCAGGCAGGTCAGTCCGCGTGGGGGGGACCTGTGGGTGACTTTGGACGAGGAGAAGGGTATGATTAGGTTAAGGGGGAACTCGAAGCTGTTCGCCAAGGGAGAACTGACGCTTTGATATGTTCATGTGATGCATCAGGCTGCGCGGCCTTTCGTAGAGTTTCGGGGACAACAGGCTGCATCTCCCATGATGCAGTCTACTTCTACAGGACATGGTCAACATGACAATGATACACCATAGGTCATACTCAGCTCCATTGCGACCTATTCCATTGAATAGCCGGGCGGCGAGTTTCTTCCTTCCACATCACAGAAGGTCTTCGGAAGGCGACCACATTTGTCTAACAATTCCCGTCTCTGGGCCCCCTCTGCCAACTCGTTCACGTCCCCACCAATCTGTCTCTGAAACGTAGAGGGTGCCAAGTTCGACAGGCTCCACCGGATCCATTGAACTTTCAACTTTGCTGACGACAGGTAGGAATACAAGGGGAACGAGTGACAGGTGTACCACGGATATAGACTCGGGCGCCTTGAGGCCAGTAATCCGGGTATGATGCGGGGAACCCCAGGAATCGCGCCTGGACGAGGTCATGTCCAGTAAATGGGCTTGCAGATGCACGATGCTACTTACGATATAGCACGCCGTGAATATGCCTATCCAAGTGAATCTTCCAAGTAGTTCATTGGCTATGTTCGTGGTAGCTACTCCAGGAAGTGCCTTTCATCTAGTACTTGGAACACTCGTACGAATGTCCAGTCTTTGGGATCGTAGAACTCGGAGCTGGCTAGGTATCAGACGAGTGCAACACAGCTGCCGAGGAAACCCGCTAGAACATAATGTCCGAAGACGTTGCATGATTGCCATACCCAGCCCAGTTCATCTCGACTCACGTCGTGAATCTGTTCGTCTACTAGGTCGTAGAGTTTAGTTCGGGCAACTTCAGCGCGTTGTTTGCTTCTGCAAGCCAGGATCAGTGTAAGACCGTCGCATCTGATTTCAGGTCACTCTTATCCGGGGGAAACATCGTGAAACACGTATTTCGGTCGTGTGTCTTCCAACGTCTTGGCTGACAGTTGCAAGAGCAACCGGTGACAAGTACACAATCCAACATCACTGCAGAGAACAGGTTGTATTGGTGGGAATACTTGGACGGGATCTTGGTCAAACTTGTTGGCTCCAGTTACAATGATGATCGGTCGTAAGGACCGTGAGGACATGTGTGAAATATACGAGTGTTGTCTCTGAGGGACGCTATGAAAGCGGAAAAAAAGAAAACAACGTATTGCAACGTATCTGTGAGACGAGGTGAGCTGCGAGGGTGGGAGGCCAAACCTCGCAGCCGGTCCAAGGATTCTAGCTCACCACTGTCACGGTGATGTGGAGATGCGAGGAACGATGTTTAGAGTTCCGGGGGAGAATAGAGTTGGGTGGGTTTAAGAAATGAGTTTTTCTCATGGTCGACGACAAATATTGGGAGAGCCTCGGAGAAACAGGGACGGTCCAATTCCGCTTGCTATCATGTTCTATATGACTTATTATGTGATAGAGTACCACCGGCATGCTGACACGAATCGGCTCCCTAGGAGCGAATACACTCCCTGAGGTAGTGTGGGGAGACCAACCCAAGCCTCAGCCTCAGGCCCGAATCGGACTTGTACGACCCTGCGTCGTTGGCGAAATAAGGCTTGCGTCTGCGTCTGCGACTTTGGGATAACGCCTGAGATTGCGACTGTGCCTGCAAATGCAACGCTCGCACACAGCGGTGTGAGAGCGGGACAAGACCTGTATGCGAGACAGGTCGACCCACGTGGTGGTGACTTGTGGGTGAGATTGGACGAAGAAACGGACGTGGTCAGGCTCAAGGGCAACCCTAGGCTACTCGCCAAGGGAGAGGTGAAGTTATGAGACGCCGCTGTGCCGTCGAGAGCAAGTGAGGTTCTTTCCATCATGATGAGACTGAATACGTATATGCATGAATAACACAGCGATAGCGATGTCAAATAGCAGGATATCATTGTTCCTCGTCAGAATCACCAGTCAACCTACTCAACGTTGACGCATTGAAAGGCTCTACGATGAGGATAACGAAGTTCAGTTTGTCGGGAAATCAGTCGGCGAATAAGGATAAGGATACTCACGTCCTAGTGAAGGCGGATGCCTTCCATGATATGCTGCAAGCGATGGAGAAGGCGTCGAAGGCATAGAGGCCGAAGAACCGAGAGATACGCCAAACGGAGATGGCGTACTAGGCATGGAATAATGCAGTGTCCGCGAGGGAGTCGATGCGGGCGAGGGGACGTACGATGGAGTGAAAGAACGCTGCGCTTGAGGACTCGTCTATGAACAATTTCGAGCAAAGCATGGAAGTGAGATTGGAAATGAATGAACTGTGAGGTAAAGGTATACGAACACCAGGAGATAGAATCGTCCGCCGCTTTTTCTGGCCTTGAGGCGTTGTAATGCCTTTAGCTGGAGGTGTGAATGGGGGTGGCAGTGGGCTTCTTGGGTACCGGATAGCGACCGCAGCTTGAATGAGATTGAGTCCAAGCAAGCCCGATAGGGAAAGCTCTGATAGCACAGACAGTCATGCTCAACGCGATCTGTAACCTTGTAGTCCAAGGACGGACGTACCAGCGGCGCAGACAGCCCACACAGCACCGACATCACTTCCGCCACGCACGACATTGAAGGCTGTCCACAGCGACGGAACAGGCAAGAGATGAGTCAGCAATATGAGGGCCAAAAGACTCATAGTGGTGTTGCGCAGACGAAGGACAGCTTCATTCTTGTACGGTTTTGAAAAGTCGGAGAGATGTTTGGCTTTGGAGGCAGCAAAAAGGGCGGCGGATGGGGACATTGTGTTGGAAGGTGCAGTGGCAACCTTTGTGGTGAGCATGGTGCACGACGAAAAGCAGGGGTGATTATGGTCGTGGTCGTCGTTGGTGTCGTCTTCAAAAGAATGAAGGACGAGGTTGTTTACACGCGGTGATCACGTGTTCTGTGACTCGCAAGTGACTTTGCGTTGTTGTTGGCGCTCTCTTTGGACTCTACTTGGAAGACGTTAACGATCTCAGTGCAAGGTCCAGGAAGTCCCATAATGTCCAGAGCCTAAGATCCTATACCAGGATGTCAAGTGGTGTCTTCGTTCGACCAATCTGCTGGCCATGGCAAGCATGGACCATTGGAGTTCCAGCAAGCGTAGGTATGATCTCTAGCTAACTTTTCTTCTGTCTTCTCCAAATGGTCAGCTCGTCCCTTTTCGGCGTGGTTATCACAAACGTCTGCATCGTACCACCCACCTTGGTCCTGATTCTTGGATGCGGACACTCTAGAATGGTTTCACCGCAGAGCGACTCTCCGCTCAAACCATCTAGGAAGCTTTCCCCACCAGCAGGTACCCCCAACATCGCCTTCGTTCAATGACATCCGCAAGCTTCTAACTGGACATTATCCGAGCCCTTGAACGTCGTAGGTTCGGCTTCGATCGGGTGAGTTTACGGCCCTGTTTGCACGATCTCTGAACCCTTGAATTGGCCAAGACATAGCGTATGATGACTCTAATCAGCTACCTGAACTATGTATCACCATTTCCCATAATTTCACGCCGCCGCCGCTTTCTATAGCTCTATTCCAAGATGTTTGTCAAGGTGTAGGGTGACTTCCTCACAGCCGCATCATCCACCAGCCACGATCCTGACGCAAGATGTTTCGCAAATATCTCAATCACCGCCTCATGGTTTTCCACCATCTTAAGGGCCTGTTCCTGTTTGTATAGTGAACACGTTCTAAGAACTTCCTGCACCGCGTCGATGGGACTCTCACGGTACTAGGCGTATAGCTCGAGCAACTCCTGGGGTAGCACGATGTAGCGATACTCCAAACGTTCGACGAGGTCTTCGATGAGTTTGTCCAGCACTTGTCGGTCTAGGAAGAGGTCACCCTCTCGCTTTAACTCGTATCCGAGACAAATATACTCCTCTTCCTCAAATCGGGATCTTCCTCTGTTGCGGTCCCTTTGTCAGGTTCGAAAGTTTTCTTGATGAAAACAAGGTCAAAGAAGACCTGGCGAAGGACAGGGCCGTCCAGAGGAGGACGTGGAGCGCGGACTCTAGATCGTCCTGCAGCGTGCGTGCGGCGGTAGGGTTCCAGGTAAACTCCACGGACAAGCACTGCCAGGCACCCTATCGCCCTTGCGTCGTTGAGCGCGCGTGCAATGGCATATGAGCTCGCACAACTCACGGTGCGTGTTCTGGTGCTATTTCCATCCGGTTTTGACAAGTCCCAGTCAATCAGTTGCATAGCGTAAACGTGCATCGGTGGCCTGTGCCGTCCATACGGCCGCCCGGTTAAAATCATGCCCGACGTCGCACGTGTTGCACCCAACCTACCAATCAGCGCGTCGTGGACCGTCTGCACGAGTTCATGTACACAGCTGAACGTGCATAATCTGGACCTCGTTCGTCAGGGACACGTTGAGGGTGGACACGTGGCTCAGGAGTGTCAGGTGTAGAAGAGCGATCACTGATATCCGAATCATCAAAGTCTGTCATGGTCATAGACGGGGCGGTATGCCGATTGTGCTTCACGTTGGGTGTTGAATAAACCACTGGTAGCAACCTACGGTTGCGCAGGTTAGTTTGTGGGAGAACGGGATTAAAAGGAGACAACGACCAGGTGCCTGCGTTGGTGCCATCGACTTGTGCACGTTTGCAGACGTAAGGACGTAGTGCTGCCCGTCCTCATGGCTTGATCCAGGGCACCGATAACGAACGCGACCACGCATGAACGGAGAAGGGACCCTATAAATATGATAATGCAGACGATACAGGTTATGAATGCAGAAACAAATGCTGAAAAAGGTATTGTGATATCAACAGCGAGTAGCTGAAAGGCTCAACATTCAGCAACACGGCTTGTGATGAACATCACATCAACCGACAAACTCCAACTCCGAACCAACTCTCACGACCAAACCCTGCCCGTTCCTCCACAACTCTCGCAAGTCGTCATATCAATCAAGAACATCGACCGCATGCCGTCTCCTCCACACCGCGTGCACAATCGTCCGCCCAACCTCTGGTCACCAGGAGACACCGGAATCGCATGTGGGACGGGAAGCCTCGAGTTCATCGAGAACAACGGGTTGACCACATAATACGAAGGTCCGGTAGGTTGTGGATGCATTGGGAGATGCGGCTGAGAAACCGAACGAGAGGGTTGGAATTGTGGTTGTTGGGAGGTCGACGCAAACCCACGTCCGAGCGTTCCCCTCGGGGATAGGCCTGGAGGTGGGGACGATTCCGCTAAATGGGGCGGGATGAATTTCGGTAGGGCCCGTTGCATCCTGGGGTCATTTCCCGACGAAGACCAGGTGGTGTACGCTAGTGCGCCTGTGTACGGCTTTCCGTATTTCTCCCAGCATTTGCGGCAGGGGTGGGACGGGTCGTAGTTTTGATAGCCTGTATTGCGACCTGCGGGTTACGGAGTTGCTTATCACGTGGAGAGGAAAACTCGTGCATGGCACTCACACTTGACACATAGGTGATCCTTCGGATACACTATCAGATTCCCATCTCTCAACAACGGATGCCCGGGTACAGGCGTTCTCGTCGGTGTTCCATCATCAGGAATTATCGGTGGGGGAGAGCGTGGCGGCGTAGACGACCGGCGGCCACTACGAGGGGTTTGTCCCGGGCCCCGTGGCGGAGGGCCCGCAGGGGGTGCATACAGATTCATTCCAGAACTAGGGCTATGCGGAGCAGCATAGGCGCCAGCATTAGCTCTTTGCGCCGCTATCACTCGCTCCTCATGTGCTCCCGAGACAACATCCACGACATCTCGCACCGTATCGAAAAGTGACCCCAGCAGACCTCCTCCGCCTTGCCTCTGACCACCGTAGGAATTAGGGTACCCCCGGGTTTGCCATTGGGCCTGACTTGGTTGTAGCTGGGGGCGCCAACCGGACTGTGACTGAGGTTGCCAACTGGGCTGTGTCTGGGGATGATATGATTGCCCTAGTGGCTGGTGCCACTGGGATTGCTGTTGAGTATGCGATTCTGGTCCCGATGGTGCATACTGTGACGGCGGGGGATGACGTGGAGGTTCTTGAAAGGGCCGTCTGGGGCCCAACTGAATTGTTGCTTCACCGATAGTCGGGTCTGCAGCGGGAGTGTAGGCTGGCGGGAGATCCTCGTCAATGCGGTCAGTTTTTGGGGCTGCGGATGGGGATACGGTGCCATCGACATCGGAAGACGCAGCTGCAGGAGCATGTGATGAACTGGAGGCGGGAGAGGGATCAATCACCGTAGTAGAAGGTGGTGGTAGCGGCGGGAGCGGCGGCGATGACGGACGCTCTGAGGGTGCCGCCGTTTCTGGCGATTTCGCCTGGCTACGAAAAGGATTTCTAGTCGACATCCGCACGGTCTGTTATATGCACACTGCGGACTTCGCAGTAAGAGCAAGGCCGGTGAAACAGGTTCGGCCTAGGGGGGCAAGGAGACAAACACAACAAACCGATAGCAGTCGTGCAATCCCCAGTTATAAGACGAGAAGGAAGTGAGAAAGTAAGGCGATGCAGTATTGGCGACTGCGCACCGAGGAAAGCGCTTCGATAACTGACACTGCACTAGCAACGGACTCCGGAGACCACACGTAGCCGACTTGTGATACAGCACCCTCATCTCCTCAACCATAACCCTGGATTATACCTACGGGATTTACACATCTTCACTTCACTTCCGACTTTTGGGTGACTAGATCCAGCTTTCTTCTTCTTGCTGCGTTCGTGTCCCATCGCGCTGCTTTTCTGTCGCCAGTGAGTCGATCCCCCTGCTGGCAGATGCAACAGATGTAAGCTGGTGCTAGTATATCTTATCGCCAGCCAAGGGGCCTGCCAGCAACTGAACTACCCTGTTTACAGTGATCCGAGTCGCACTGACACGTACGCATCTGAATCGGCAGTTATACAAACACGCAGTCTGAACACGCATCGAGCGTTCAAGCCCCAGAAGTGGCCCATCAGATATCGCTCCAACTGTCAATTCGATCAGTCACCTATGAAACTCCAGCAACCCACAAACCCACAGGGAACGGATGGTTAATTGGGCGGGGTTGAAGAGCGGCTCCGACCAGTCAATAAGTTTCGGTGGGTCAGACGCTGATGGCTGGAAAACCAAAGTTTGCTCATAATCAACGTACGACGTCCAGTGCCCACCAAGTGGTATCTATTCAATCTTCCCATTGGAAGAAGGCTCTCTCCTCGGAGACAATTTTGTGTCTAAACCAATAAAACATGACCAGTGAATAGTAATAGGACAAAGGAATCCACCATAAATGATCAAGCAATACCATCAATCGCCTCACATGCCTCACGCCGTCCCTCCTCGCCTACCAACGTCTCCCCATTGAGCATCCTCATCCGTACCCTCGGCACAGTCACCGACTCTCCAATAGCCTTTCTTCTTTCCTTCCACGAATCAAGCTCCTTCAAGACCCATTCCCTCCAACCAAGATGCGGATTTTCATCGAGGCACTCAAATACAACGTCCTCCAGACTTGGGGGCACCCGTGGAAAATCGATCAGTGCCCTGATAGCATGCGTGGCGGTGCGACACGTCAAGGGGCCAGAACAACAATGCCCACGTATCAGAGCATGTGTCAGGGAAGGAAGGAGCAAGAAAAGCATGAACGCTGCGTTCGGGTTGATGAATGCGTGCCTACTCGCGCGGAGAATCTTGATGTGCGTGAGGGGCAAGACACCCGAGCTTGCGAGACTTTCAAGCGTGGCGTGTTCGAGCCCCACGGCATGCCCGTGGAGCTCGAGCGTTGTCAGACTCGGAAGAGAAGCGACGATCTTGTGGAACAGCGTCACCGGGATCACCAACGACCCGTTGTCGTGGTGAGCTGGCCCTTTCCACACGAGCGTGGTGAGGTTGAGCCCCACCCCCCAAGATAATCTGCCGACGTTGCACGAGACCATAATGTTCTTCAGCTCGAGCGTTTCCAGCGCAGGCGCATTTTTCCCGTCAAAGAAACAACTTCTGGACCAAATCGCTCGCAAGCCTCCACTCAAGGAGACATGCCGGAGGACGGGAAACCTCAGCCCACGTACGGACCATGTCTGCAGAACAAAGTCGACGAAAGTATTTGACTCGGTGGCGTTGATCGTCAAGGATTGGACCCTCCCACAGATAGGTTCTGCGTTTGCCTGGGACAGGATTGAATAGAGCTGCGCAGTGAGTGCTGCGATGGATAGAGGTCCTGATGTAGGAATAGGGTCTCGGAAGGGCCATTGATGTACTGTGACGTGGATGGGGAGACGAGACGAGTTCAGCAGATGCTCATTGAGCATTTTGACAGATTGATAGGGAGTGACGTGGACATGTGTCCAGAGAGCGGGACAGGAGAAGATGGCGGCCCGCCACTTGCGAGAAACGGCCGCGAGCCTCTTCGGAGAGCTTACCCAGACAAACTTGCACATGCATGACGATGATTCGGAGATAACCACGTCAGTAAGGATCATCATGAGGAGCTCCGCTGGGATACCAGATATTGGTGCTGGATGGCCTGGGCCGGAGTTTGTGCGCTTTGAATTCTGCCAAGGGCAACTACCATGTGTGTCGACGTGCTTGAGTGCCAGTAAGTTATCATGCCTGTGCTCGACCGTTCTCTGGTCAAGCCCCGGTAACAAGGTGATGGAAGCTTACAGAAAAGGTGGGTCAATCGGCCCACCACCAAGCTCCTGCTGGTGGCCAACGTGCCTGCAGCCATCGACGGGGTTGAAGGAGGTCATACAAACGAATGATGGGTATCCTGGTTCTTTCAAAACTCTATGGAGACCCTTGATGCAGCACTACCTTCCCAAAGCCTGGAGGTCGCGTCCCGTTTTTGATGTGAGAGTGCAAGTCAGAGAACTCAGTTGGAGCTTCAATAGTCTAAGGCCGCTCTAGAACACGTTCAGCAAGGTCTTGACAACGCTAGACCTACTAGTACATTGTGAGGTAACGTTCTGATCACCTGATGTCAAGATTGACTTACTACATCCGCGTCTGCCCCATGATGTGACTCTCGTCGTTTTGAACACAGAACATGACCACCAGACCCCGACTCGGGGGTATGCATGGTGGGGGTTTGGATCAGCGCCAGTGGCACGCATCCGTGACCATCGACGGCGAACTCGTTGGGCTCGCCAGCCACAGCCAGCCAATCTCGCCTTGAAAGTCGAAGGAAGATATTCGTTCCTTCTCCACTACGTCGTGAGCCAAAAGTCGCCGATGTTCATCGTGAGGGATGAGAGCATACATAAATACAGTATTCCAGATCTGAAGACGAACTTTCGTCGCGATAGCCAGAGATGTCTGCCAGGGACACCAGCTCAGGGCTTCACATCAATCACCATGGATCCCACATTTCGTCTTACAGCAGTCGCATCGTGTTCAAGTCCGCCGAGTTCGTGGTATGTTATGAACTATCGATGCCCTCCCAACGTTCACAAATCATTTGGACTTGCTATATACGTGCAAGTCACTCAAGAAAGACGCTAGTTTCACTCGAAATGCGTGGACCGAGCTTTTTGTGTCCCTCTTTGACCACTACTGTGAGTGAGCTGATGGCTTACCTGATTGTGTATTTGCAGTAGCCATGAGAAAGGCGAAGGAAGACGATTCGCTTATCACGTCCTTGCCAGGGTGAGCCTCAAATGCCCATTATTTGATTGGTTCTGACCCTCAGGTGGCCAACGGGCCGTACCCCTGGAATCGTTCTTCTTCAATAACTTCACCGACCCCCCGAAACGGAAGCGCTCGCGCACGTTGCCGCTCGCTTCACGAAGGAAAACCGCCGAACCCTGGCGATGTTTCGTGGGATCATCTCGTACATCCACGAATTGGCACCTCGGGAGGCGACAAACCGTCTACGTTATTTACCGAGGACCAGGACGCTCGAATGGAAAGGAGCGATCAACCTGCGCAAGGCTGCGGAGGCGCTGAGGAACAGGTTCGAATTGACGCTGCTTGTCGTTGACACTTTCTTCATGGCATTGGCACTTTCAAACGATGCACCCCCTTACACCGCCGGGTTTACTTACTCCGTTCCTTTCAGTGGGCGTCTTCTTTGCATCGGTTCGCGCAACTTGATGATACATGCAGATACTGGCGATGGGAGATGGCATGTAGCTGTTAATTGTGCAGACGGCGTATGGACCGGACCAAGACACGATATCCGATGTTGGCAACTCGCTTTGTCTCCTCGCGATAGACATCTGACCACATAACGCCAGCCTTTCGACGGGTGCTTCCCCTGAAGATGGTCAGGCAGTGTGCGACATTAGAAGATTTCAAATTGTTCCTGGTCCTGGCAGGCGCGTGTCTTCGTCCGAGGATATCTCCGCTTCAAACATGAACCTTTCATCGGACGTCCGATTTTTCCGTGTTGGCGACCAAAGAGCTCATACACGCGTAGTCTACATGAAGGGTGTACGTAGCTCTGACGCTACACGACTAATAATAACAAACCTAGCTAGCCACCGAGTAGCTTCAAGACAACATTTTTCGAGTACTCGAACTGACTGCCAAAGGCCAGCGAGCGGATAGCACCATTATCGCCGACCTCCACATGGTTCCACTCGACCAGGGTAAGTCTTCCAAGGCAAAAAGCCTACCCCGTTTTCAGCCCCTCTGCGCCAGGAATCTTACGTACCAGTTGAATCGCTCGATCTGGGGTTCTTGAAAGAGGGCTCATGATCCTGTCGACAAGGGGTGTTGATGTTGTTGACCTTGCCGAGTATACATGTTCATAAACCGGGTTATCTACTCTTGCTGACGACACAGCTTCCATCAGTTCCATCTACCGCGCCGCAAAGGCCTCTCTGGGCCTCTTGCCAAGCGAAGCATGCGCGCCCATTGTGATGTTACGAGTGGGCAGCGAGTTTTGGTTGTGCTTCAATGGTGGGATTCACCTTGCTGGGCTGTGCGTATATCGGGGTTTGGTATATACCTGAGCAGGCACGGAGAGCCAATACGCGGTCCGAGTACAATCGAGTGGGAAGGCAATGCAACGCATGTGGCTATGTGGCGGCTATATGTCCTCCTGTTTAGTCCGCAGTACGACATGCGTCAAAAGGACATCTTGTTCAGATCATCTTCGGCGACATCCGCTGCATATTTGATGGGCGCCGTATAGATGGCACGACAGGAGGCATACTTGGAAAAGAAGATAGTCGGCAGATAGATCGTCCCCACGTAGTTATGTCGTCCCCCCTCGGCAATGCTCCCAGAAACACCCCAATTGCAAGCCCGGGAGACGGCGGTGGCGCACCACATCTTCGAGGTCTTTCCTGCATTCGCTCTTGCTTCCAACCTGACTTGGTCATATTGTTTTACTCTTCTTGCACATATGATCCGTCATCAGAGTGTGATAGCTTGTTCTGTAGTCCGACTTTGCTTCAAGGACAGCGTCGAACCAATTCAATGTCCCGAGTATGATGTACTACGTGCTTAAATGGGCTTGGAAGGAATGATGGAAATGCGGGAATAGATTGAAAGAGCATCCGTGTATCCACAAGCGTCAAGATGGGGGGCCACGATGTGTGGAGTGCTTGGTCCGAGTCATGGGGAGGCCCGCTAGGATCGGAGCTCCTGCGGGACAATGAAATCAAAGAGATCAAGTTAATGGTCGATTGCGGAGTACGTGCGGCGTAGGCGATCTAGAGGAAGGTTAAGAGGCAGATAGTTGCAGTTTCGGCAACGAGTTCGTTTTGGTCGGACGAAACGGGGGTGATGCGTCTGTCAGAACCATTCTAAACTGTCTAGATAGAAGGCAAGTCACGGCATATAATTCGAGGGACATGAAGGGGACACGATGAGGGGCTGGTTGGGACGATCCACAGAGGACATGTCTATTAGATCTGTTTGAAGTTTGGTTGAATAACACTGAATAATATTCATGGCGCACTCGACGATTCAAATTGCTCGTTTATCCAGGCGCATCGCCATGATGGTGTTATTGAATGACACCCTATCAATGCTGTTATTAGTTCGGCCTTAGTCCACAGCCTCCGCCAATCAATCAAGGACCTACTCCAAGTTTATCGTCAACGTAAAGACTGCTTTGCAGTGACGTGTCATACTACTACCTTGAGGGTCATCGCATCCAATGAAGGCCCTGACCCACCAGGGTGCAAATCGAATAGTCCAGTGATACAGCTACATACCTCTCCCACCCGTATGAGAACCAGAATTCGAATATCACTGACATGTCAGTCAGGTACGCCAATTTCCCTCGGATCACCGAGTTGCGTCGTCCAGTACATGATCACCTTGATTATCTCAAGGCCGCTAAACGGCGCTGGAGGTCCGCAGGCTGAGTGATCAAGATAGGCTGTAATGCCGTTAATGTTGGTCCGCTAGTCATGGCTTTGGCGTCCGCCTCGGGCCACCGTCCGCCATCATGCAGGTTATTTATTTATTTTCATGCATAACTCGTAAATTGCGTAATCCAAAATAAAACACGTTGTACACCGCAAGGCCTCCGCACCGTCATGTCGAGTCTCTCCCTCGATGAAGAGGTCCGCCTATACACCACGAACCCAGAGCGAGAGAAATATTCCCTTTTGGCCACGCTCTTCGGAATAATAATAGCACTCGACTATTTAGAACGGGCGTATGTGCGCGATGCAATCACCGCTGCAGAGTGAGTGTGCTCCCCCTGATCTAACATGCAGACAGCATGTGCTAAGGTGACCTTGGTGAAAGAGATATTCACCAGCATGTACGAGATTGCTGTCTCAGTACATGACGATGCTCAAGCTTGTGAAAGACTCTGTGCCCTCGATCGAGCAATTCATGTCCCAATATCGGGTAAGTGACCAGGGATCAGAATCGGAGATCCAGGTTTGATACCTCGTAGATGGACAATCCAGCCGCCCTACATCGCATTAAAGTCGGTGTGCCCGCGACAGTAGAGCACTCCAGTGAAGCTGGCCCAGAGACAGGCAAGTGGATCGCCGA
Organism: Paxillus rubicundulus Ve08.2h10; assembly: GCA_000827395.1. Lineage (NCBI taxonomy): Eukaryota > Fungi > Basidiomycota > Agaricomycetes > Boletales > Paxillaceae > Paxillus > Paxillus rubicundulus. The sequence goes on along the minus strand of KN825039.1, from coordinate 16,037 downwards.
GACGACTCAGGTTTGTGGTGTCCCCAATCAGCCATGTTTGTATACTGACACCGCCCACTTGTAGAACTTCATTACTTTTATGGACGCCTTGAAACTTCGCCTCAGGGCCAAAGATCAGCTCCACCCGATCCTTCAAGAGCTTGTTACAGGGTATGCGAGGTTCAAAGGTAGTAAAGATTGGGAAGGAAGAAGTCGGATGGTTAGCTGGTAAGTGGTGTTCATTTGAGGTGATTTAATTCTTATGCTTAAGCCCTTGATAGGTTGATCACGCTAAACGGCATGAAAGCGTCTGAGGAGATCACAGAAGAACAATCGAGACAGGTCAGCTGCTCGGCCTTGGCCCTTGGACCGCTCTCACAGATTTACTTCTGCAGCTCCTCTTCGATGTTGACCATGCCTACGCTGAGTTCTTCCGCAGTCTGAGTGGTGGGAACAGTGATGGGACTTGAGTCTGAGTTATTCGGACGGTTTATGCATGAAATTCGCATTAATGTCACTTTAAGTATACACGATTGACTTGATAACGAAGAACTTTGCATGCAATCACGCAGACCGCTCCACTTTTGATTGTAGGTACCTGGCACTGTCACTCGGGGTTCTCTTCGGCACCCAGAATCAGCCCTCAGGCCGATCTGCACCTATAGCCGAGTCCCACTCTCCGAGTCCCACTTCTACATTTCACCAAACCTGTAGAAACCCCGTTTCCAGGTTTGGTTTTGGTATAGCTCAGGGAGCTGCCTTTTTCGTGAGTGTGTCTACCAATCACAACTCTGCATTGCACGGAGAGTCGTCAAGCGTCAACGTAAAGTGACGCTGTCTCCGATGCAGGTAGCCAAGTGAAACCCCCTTTTGGTATGGTTCAGGTCCATGTATCTTTAGGTCGCTTAAAGACTTGCAAACGCTTGCCACGAACTTGGAGCATGCAAGGTAAGCGTTCATCTCAACCGTATCTGAGATGGTGGTAGTAGTTCGAGTTGGAGTACACCGCACCAACCTCGCCTGTTGGTTCGCTGCTAGGGGCCACGATGTACATCATGATGCGCCACAATTTCCCAAAAAGGTGATCCATTACATAACGCTTGTTCACTGGTGATTGGCACAGGACGATATTTCCCGTCGACGTCTTCCTCGACACCGTAGGAATCCCAACAATGGAAACTGAGATATGTATTTCACTGAGTTCACCGGATTTGGTGATTCTTCGACACATCTCAAGGTACCTTTCGCTGCAGGGTCGCCGCAACTTTGAAAAGCCCACAGATAGCACAACTCTATATCACACGACACCTGCTGTGGCTCGTTTTTCTTAGACAAGCTGGCGCGTGTTTCGTGCCTCGCCTCAGATTCTTCTCGAAGTATGTAAATTACATTACATACATAGGAAGCTTCATATAGCCCGGCATTGTGCAAGGGAGCCCGACCCTCGCCAGATGTTAACTTGAGTTGCCTGCCCTTTGGGAACGGATAACCCTGCCTTAGCCTAATCGGTATTTGTCAGTTATTATTATCAATATAACTTAACAGTCTAGTCTGACATGTTTGCAAGGGAGAAACCGTTGATAACTCGGTGTGAATGCGGCCCAATACCGTGATGGTCCCGAACAAGCTCTCGTGGGCAACATAAAGTGCTGGCTGCAGTGCCAGCATTTTTGCTACAAGCCACCACCCACCTTGCTTCACCCCCAAACCTACACTGAGATGAGCCCAAAGAGCTCTCACCGATGGGGTCCGATACGCTCCATGTTGGCGCTTGCGCCTATTTTCTTGTGCGCGCCGCTTGTTGCGTTGTACCACCAGTTCTGTAAGTGCGACTCCGGCGCGTTTCATTTCTCCATTATGCTTTCCGTATGTACCGATGGCAGTCGTTGTCATGGACGGTACATCGAAGCTGTGTCGTGCGACTACGCGTTGAGGGTCGCAAAAGCGCGTCACCTGTACCTCCTGTCATCTGGCGCATATCTCGGGTTGGGGGCTTCAAAGAACACATAGCTAACATCGCTTTCTCTTTCTGAAACTAGCTTTACCCACACCAAGTGTTCATCAGTAAGTTCGCAGTCGCCTTTTCAAGTTCCCTAGCACGTCATAACTCCTCAAAACCTCAGATATGACCCACACACCAACCTACCCCATCCTTCAGAGGCTACTATCATGTCTTATGCTAAATACCTCTCTGAAGACATTGGGTACCGTACTCCCGGAACACGAGAGCATGCAGAAGCGGATGCCTGGATGGTTCGCAAGGCTGAGGAGCTCAAGTCATTGTGCGAGGATGTCGTGAAGAAGGAGAAGGGCAGGAAACTGGAGTGCGAGGTTTGGAGGCAGGAGGGGAGCGGGAGCCATCGGTGAGTCCACCGCCTCCAAGTTAGGGCTCTCCCTTGCTAATCCCTATGCTTGCGCATGCTCCCCAGCTTCGATATGATGGGGTCACGACTATACAAAACCTACGTCAACCTCTCTAACATCATCCTACGCATCTCCGATGGTACTGAACGTGGCAAAGAATCAGCTGTGCTCATCAATGCTCATGTTGACAGTACTCTTCCGAGTCCTGGAGCCACCGACGACGCGCTTCCTGTGGGAGTGATGCTCGAGTGTGCAAGGGTGCTGGTGGAGACGGAAGGATGGGAGCCAACTTATTCGGTGATATTCTGTGGGTCTCTCGGTCGTGTCCACTGTTGGTCGTTCTGATGACATGCAACCTGACAGTATTTAACAATGCGGAAGAGTCTTTGCAAGATGGTTCCCACCTTTACGCGACACAGCACCCTACTGCATCAACGTGAGTCTCTTGGTTCCACGTCGTTGATACATTCATTCCTGATGTTTATTCTCTTCTAGTGTTAAAGCGGTGCTGAACTTGGAAGGTGTGCTCACGTTCCCGAACCGGCAGTATGCAAGACCTGCTAACCATGACTGGGATAGCCGCCGGCACGAAAGGTCCTGAATTACTGTTCCAGGCCACGTCAAAGGAAATGATCGAGGCCTATTCACATGTACCTAGGTGCGTTGGAATGTCGAGCGACAGCGCTATTCTGACCTTGGTTTGCATGGTCTCTAATTTTAGACCATACGGCACAATCATCGCAGACGAGGTCTTCAGTTCAGGGATTTTGCTCTCGGAGTGCGTCTTCTCTCGATACATTGGTCCGCCAAGTCCTCGACTGACACATTCGTACAGCACCGACTTTAGACAGTTCGAGTTGTACTTAAACGTTTCGGGATTAGATGTAAGCCGAGAGTTTCGCCTATAAATCCGTAGGCCAAGAGCATCGAAATTGACCTTGCGATTGCAGATGGCTGTCGTTGGAAACAGCTATATGTACCATATGCGTGGGGTATGACTTTCCAAACCTTCCCCATCGTCAGGCAGATCTCTAAATCTATGCATTATCTCAGGACGTTGTTGACAACATAGAACCTGGGGTGGCTCAGCGTATGGCAGAGAATTCCCTTGCCCTCTTGCGTTTCTTGTCCTCCGACGAATCGCCAATCCCACGGCTAGCGAACGGCTTCGACCCCCCTCGGACTGTATTCTTTTCCCACCTCGGCATGTTTGTGACTTATTCGTTTAGAACGGCGAAGATCATGTATGTGACGCTCCTGGCAGCCTCGGTGGGCCTCGTGTGGGCAACTGGTGTGAAGAGTCTCCGGACGGGTTTCGGAGCCGTCCTTTCTGCCCTTGTAGGCGCTCTGATCGGGGCGAATGCAGTGGCCTTCGTCATGACTAGTGTCCTAGGGAGGGGTATGAGCTGGTTCAAGGCAGAGTACCATCCGGTGATTTTGTACGGGTGTGCGGCAGCCGTCGGTACGTGATCAACATTCTCACAGTGGAGCATTCTGAAGATGTTACACAGGTTCGTTAATTACCCAGCTCCCATTCAGCAAAACTGGGCCAAAGGCCACGACTCATACTCTCGAAAGGCCTGCGCTCGCAGCATTGCTTCTTGTGCAAATATCCCTCGCTGCAGTAGTGCAACTTTGCAACATCGGTTCCAGCCTTGCACCTTTCCTTGGTTCTATAAGCATTTTCACAGCTCTGTGTGTCGATGCAGTGTTGGCACGCAGATGGCAGTCGTCACATGTTCAGCACAAAGTGATTAAAAATGGTAATGGTTTGGCGAAGGCGAACGGCAAGCACCTTAACGGGGGCAAGCAGCTCAATGGGGGCAAGCAGCTTAATGGCGGTTATGAAGAACAGGAAGGCGATAGGGTGTCACTCTGGGTATACGCCATCGCGATGATCACTCCCCTCACAACTGGTATACAGATGTTGGCTGCTGCTCTGGTCGTCTTCGTTCCCTTGGTACGCGCTTTATCTTCACCGTTTTGACACCACTGGTAACTTATTGGCGCATCGTAGACTGGTCGCATTGGTGAAGACGCCCCTGGCGAGTTTATCATCGCATCTATCGTCTCTGTCGTGGGCGCATACACTGTTTCGTTTTCTGTTCCCTTCGCTCATCGCTTTGGGTCGCATATGCTCAGACGGGCGTTGATTTTGGCGGTGCTAGCACTTGGCGCAACCATGGCGTTCTTCTACGCACAAGATCCGTTCGATGATAAACATCAGAAGAGATTGTTTGTGCTGCACATGGAAGATGTAAGTCCATTTCCACGTCAAACCTCTCTTTGTTCTGGTTGCCGTAAGGCTGTCAATGCTTCTTCGGATTGGTGCCTTCATTATGTTGGAGGTTCCCCTATTTCATTGGAGATACGGCACCGCCGTTGCGGCCGATGGTGCACCCTTTCTGTATTTGACAGTTCAGGGTACTTGTACTTGGACACTTCGTGCGGAGTGTCCATCTTCGGTTGGTTTCCATCCAATCGGCATGTTCCAAAGCCTCATTCTTGGCTCATATTGCCGTCTTATCTCCCTACTGATCATTCGCACTTGACAGCTGCTCACCGGGGAACAGCATTTACATCTTGCAGCCGCTGATGGAGCACCAGGATTTGATGGACTGGTGCATGATATAGCAGCCAAGTTTGGCGTCGAAGGGTCCTCAGCCATGGCGGTTGTCATGGATGATCACAATAGTGATTGGGATCCAGTATATCCTTTCTCTGCTGTGAGTTTCTCCCCTCTGTTTCTATTTCGGTTGCTGACGCGCACTATGACTATCTATGCCTCCTTTGTTGTTTTGTTGCATCCGAACTGTTCCGTGTTCTAGTTCCTTTCACCATTCAAGGTTGAATTACCACTGGATCCTGCTTACGTCGCCCCTTGGCCGTTGGATGATCAGTTCAAAGTGACCGCAGTGAATGATGTCGTCGATTTGCAAGCAGGTGAAAGGCGATTGACTCTTAAGATCGATCATCCCGGAATCATTTGGACTGGTGCGTATATCCCACGATGCTGTATCCCGTTCATTGCAGGCTTATTCACACTACCCTTTAACGTTCCAAGTCATCGCCTTTGATGCTCATGTGCTCGAATGGACCTTGGATAGCAGTCCTCCTGACGAGTTTGCGCGCCACCACATCAAGGAGGCGTCCTTTTACGGTACAGACACGTGGTCAGTGTCGATGACAATCAAGCACCCTGTGGCGTCTCCTGTCGTCGACGACCAAGGCAGTGACCTTGGTTCAGGGCTCAAAATCAATTTCATCGGCATCCAAGAGAAACGAATGTGGCCCGGAAAGAAAGCGGAGTCAGACGGGAGCCCGGCGATGAAACTTTTCGAAGAGTTTGACGAGTGGATCGCAGTGAGGACGGGAGGGACTGTAGACCCGATGCTCCTGGGTTGTGTCCGAGGAGAGACTGTCATCTGATATGAACTGCCATTGCTTTACGAACTGTCAAGAATCTGAGTTTATAGTACATGTTCTAGGATTTTTATTATACTCGATGGCGATATACATTAAACATGCACACCGTGGGCCTTGCTCGGCCCTTCCTTCGCGTGAAAGGTTCCTTCAGCATTTGTGGCAAGCCAATCCCTGTCGTTGCCGAAACTTACCAGCGCTTACTTTGAAACATGTAACTTTCGTCATTTCTGTCTGTGCATCCTACACGTAGGCCTAACGATTCCGCGATAGACCCTTGACTCATGCGCCCCAGATTTGGTTTTGTCCAACCGCGACGATCCAGGCTCATCAAGGCATCTCAACATGGTTTGTAATGGGCCGCGAGTCATGATGTTCCAGGAATATGGTAATACTCGACATCCCCATCAGATACATCACCACCACCTTATGCACTGTGCTAAATGCTTCTTGCTTTTGGCATAGCTTGGGTTTGTCTGGCACAGTCACCAGGTGCTCCCCGCGGCTGGAAGCGCTTAACGCTCGATTTGATCCAGGTGATTGAATGCCCCTGGTCTACCCCTCTTCAAAGGGGACGATCACGGGCAAGATTCTACTAGCAAGGTCACGATTTCTTGCGTGATTCGTGATCGGCTATCCGACTATGTGGGTACTGACAGCTTCAACACGCCTGCTAAGCCCACCCCGCCAGTTTAAAAGAGCCAAGCGGGAGCCTCTCCGTTCATAATTGCAACCTCTTTGGTGACCACTGCCACCATACAGATCACAGCATGCCTTGCCCTTGCACTGGCCTTGGTCCACCCAGCGTTCGTTGTTGCTGAGGACTGGCAATACAGGCGATCGTCCTCGAGTGGCCCCAAGGTTCTTGGCCCTGTGTCACAACTTGATGTCGCCAACAAAATTATTGCCCCTGATGGATTCCCTCGATCGTAAGTCGGGTTTAGTTCTGTCCATGGCATTGCACTCACGTGTCCAAGGACTGTGCTAGCTGGAGGAACCTTCCCGGGACCACTGATTGCAGCCCAAAAGGTAGTGTACAGTCTGTTCACGATATAGTGCATGTTTAGTCTCACGTGTCTGCAGGGAGACGACTTCAGGATCAACGTGGTAAACTACCTCAATGACACGACAATGAATACCACCACGAGTATCGTGCGTGCTTGGTGACCCTTCCACCCTGCCTTGATACTGAAGAAATACACTACAGCATTGGCATGGTATCTACCAAAGAAAGTCAAATTGGGCTGATGGCACAGCGTTCGTTACCCAATGTCCCATTAAGCCGACAAAGAGCTTCTTGCATCAGTTCAACGCTTTGAATCAAGCTGGTACCTACTGGTACCACTCGCACCTTTCAGCTCAGTACTGTGATGGCCTCAGAGGACCGCTCGTGATCTATGATCCGGATGATCCTCTTAAGCACTTGTACGATGTTGATGATGGTACGTATCCTATTTTACCCAGGCGTTTGAGGAGGATTGTTCATCACTTACCCAGAAAACACTGTGATCACTCTTTCTGATTGGTGTGTAATGAAATGATCCTTCGAGGGAGCCTCTGATTCCATTTCATTAAGGTATCATAAACCTTCGCCTCAAATGTACAGGGGTCCATTCACGGCGGACTCGACGCTCATAAACGGACTTGGCCGGTACACCGGCGGGCCGTTGTCACCACTTGCAGTCGTCGACGTCGAGCACGGAAAACGCTATCGCTTCCGTGTCTTGGGTGCCTCGTGCGATCCTTGGTTCAACTTTACAATCGATGGTCATCCGATGACCGTCATAGAGACGGATGGTATTGAGACAGAGCCCGTGGTCGTCGACTCATTGCCTGTGTTCGCCGGCCAACGGTACTCCGTCGTGGTAACAGCCAATCAGACCGTGGGCAACTACTGGATCCGTGCGTTATCCAACCACCCTAATCAGACCTTCGATGGTGGGCAAAGCTCTGCGATCCTGAGGTACAAAGGTGCCCCCGTACAAGACCCTACGACGTCACACGGTCCTTACGTGCATACTTACAACGAGAGCCACATCCACCCTTTGGTTGACCCCGGAGCACCCGGTATCCCGGAGCCGGGAAAGGCAGATGTGAACATCAATCTGATTCCTGGACTCGTCAACGAATCATATACCATCAATGGAGTCCCATTCATAGACCCTCCTATACCGATACTGCTCCAAATCCTCAGTGGCGCTCGTCACCCTTCTCAACTACTCCCGAATGGTAGTGTGTACGAACTCCCCAGCGGGAAGGTGATCGAGCTTAGCATTCCTGCAACTGAGCTCTCACCGGGTGGTGCACTGGGGGGTCCGGTGAGTGTACACTACATCGCCTTGTTGGCGCATCTCTCACGAGGTTGCTGTTCGACAGCACGGTGTTCATCTCCACGGCGTAAGTGATGACCACGTTGCTGTTAACTCGGTGCGGAGCCCAGTCTGAACTTCATTACTAGCACGTGTTTGATGTTGTAAGAGGCGCTGGAAGCAGCACCTTCAACTTTGTGAACCCCGTACGAAGGGACACCGTGTCTCTCGGTCTAGAGGCGAACCATGACAATGTGACAGTTCGGTTCGTGACCGACAATCCTGGCCCTTGGTTCTTTCACTGGTGAGTCGCCTGTCCAAAACCCAGGTTTTCATGTGGTGACCCCGTATCATGTTATAGCCATAACGACTTCCATCTACACAAGTACGTATCTCAGGCTGTGTGTGCATTCCGGCACTAAATTCGCTTGCGTTCAGTGGATTTGCCGCTGTGATGGCTGAAGCGCCTGCTCAGGCAGCCGCTCAGGAAAGTCAGGTCATTCCAAGTAAGTCCTTGGTCAACGCTCCGTTCTTCTCGTGGTTTGACCCCCTGTTCTTAGGTTACTGGAATCAGCTATGCGATTGAGGTTAGTATGATTCGTCATTGATTCGTCGTTCCATTTTCGCGACCTTTAATACTGGTTTAATGCTTGATGGGACAAGGCGGGGGTTGTGTACACAGATAAACCATTGCTCTTCTCTAGTCCTTAGTCGCTTTGATCGGTTCTCGTCTTCTTTCGATACCTAGCTAAGACAGGGCTCATACACTGTTAACTAACCTGCGTGACAAGGCAGTAAAATTGCCAAGGCTTTGCAACAGCAACATTACCCAAAAATCGGCGACTGTAGAACTATGGAGAAAGTATCTTCACATTACTCTGCAGTCGCAGAGCTTTTATATATCTTTCGTGTTGTTGAAGAGCCTTAGTTGTTGCAATACGAGAATCTGTTGTCACATCTCAGTCACTCACTGCTAATTAGCATGTGACCCCTATCTTGGTGCGTCTTTCCATTGCATCTCGTCGGACATGGGCTAAAACCAGTTGATCGATTTGTCGAAGAATCGAGTTGTTCGGTCGTTGCAGCGTAAATACGCACATCTACAGTTCACCAAACCTGTGGAAAACCTGTTTCCAGGTTTTATCTCGGTATAGCTCAGGGACCTTGCCTCTTTCGTGAGTGGTGTCTACCAATCACAACTCTGCATTGCACGGCGAAAGAGTCGTCAGGCGTCAACGTAAGGTGACGTTGTCTCCGATGCAGGATAGTGTGTGGGTATGTAAGAACCCGGCGAGAGGGCTCAAAGGCTGCACCCAGCCTATCAGCTAGTGCATTAATTTCGACTTGGGGCACCATCGACTCTATGGAAGATCATATGAAGTATATACTTCTTCGTACTAGCCTAATTACCTGACGTACGTTGCGTCCAGGCGCAACACCCGATAACGGCTCCAAATACCGTTAAGCCCCTCCCAACTTGAAGTGAGTGACTCGCATCTTTGATAATAGTTCGGGCAAGTGCATTAATAGCCCCTAATTCTAAGTCTATCTACAGACGTGTATCACCCGCGTCATGATCACCAATACTTGCTTCCCCTTGCCCAAGTCTGGGATCATGCCGTCAACTCTGTCACTTCTTTTCCGCCCTTGACCTTCTCCCTATCTCTCATCCCAGCCCACACGCTCAACCCCAACGAAACCACACAAGCCACCATCGTCACTTTCAGACTACCTACATAACATTCTCTCCCACCGAAACACTGATGTTCGGATGGCAGTTGGCGTGGGCCGAGGGTCGATAAGATACGCGTGGGGAGCATAGAGTGTTTGTCTGTCGACGCATGCGCGTCGAGGTTGCGGCCGAACATGAGTGAGAAAAGGTTTCCGCCTATGAGAGGTGCGGGGAAGGTGGAGCCCCAGTTTTCAGAGAGGTGGGCTGGTGGTGTGGGAAAGAATCGTCAGCAGGTGTCACTCCATTTGTGGTGGGGACCAGGTGAAAATGCGGTGAGGGGATCGGGCTTTTGGGAATTTAACGTACCCAGCCCGAACCACTCGATGAAGATCGTAGGGCAAAGTCCAAACAAGCTCCCATAAGCAAGCCCCAATAGAGAGCTCGCCATCCAGAGCGATTGAACTGACGAAATCCCGACCGAAAATGCCTGAGAGATGATGAAGAGGGACGAAACAATGCAAAGACAGTAGGCACGCGGAAGATGGAGGCGGTTGTTCGTGAAGTCGGAGACCGGGCCTACAGTGACGTTCATTAGGGGCTATCATGAGGGGAAGACAGAGAAAGCTTCACCAATCAAAATGCGCCCTGCGAAGTTTCCGATGCTCAGTATCGATACCTGAGTGGCTTGCCATTTCGAAGCTTCGAGGTCATCATATATTGGATTCCCTTCGGCGTAGAGCGCCTGGGAAATCGAGCCGACGTTGTTGATATCTAGGCATGCCGGAGCATGAGCCCGAAGTGAGTCGAGGCTGATAAGGACCAGCCAAAGACGAAAGATACTGACACATGATACCAGTGCCGCTACCTATCGGTAATGATCAGATTTACTGGCAAGTACCGTACCAAAACGCTCACATATTCCCATTATCGTAAGAATGAGGTAAAAATCAGGAGTGAGCCACAGCTGCTTCCCATGGATGTTTGGCATTCCATCTTTGTCTTCACCCCACCCACAGTTTGGGCTCTGTGGAGGGCTCATCTCAATAGCTGAAGATGTTTCTGGAAGGTGGTATGAACTGCTTTCATACTCGTGGGATAGAAGGGGTGCAGAATCTGTTTCCTCAGCATTGATCTCTGCTTCCTCGGGATCCGCGATGAAAACTCCGGCGTCCCCGATTAGGATAGGGTTGTGCCCCTCAGTCGTGGTATCATGTCTCGTTTTCGAACTTGGCGGGGGAAGAGGGACCGGCCGAACGATGAACAGACCTACCAGCATCGGTATGGCTGTACCGAGCGCAAGGACGAGGAGGAAGGCAGATGTGTCTCCAGGGAAGAATACTTGTGCGATCGTCAAGAACAAGAATGCAGAGAGCCCGAAGCCCGAGATAACCAGGCCGATCGTAGTCGCTCGCTATGGGGATATCATCATCATGTACTTGGTCCAAAAAGTGCACAACATGGGTGGCAACAAGGCGAGGAGATGATCGAAGGACACGTACAGAAGTATCAGGGAAGCTTTTTGCTGTCGTATTAAGGGCAGGAGCCAACCCCGCGACACCTCCTAAGCCAGTCATGAAACCACACAGGACCAGGACGGCGAAGTGTAGTGCTGAAACAGTGGCGGCGTCATCTATACCGTCGTCGTATATCTTCTTGATACCTGAGTAACCAATGAGGAGAAATGTGAATGCGCCAATGAGCGGGATGCGTGGCCCTTTGATGTCCACGATACGACCCCAAATAGGGCCTGAGATATTTCCCCCAACTTAAAGCGCATTAGCGGGGCTTTGTGGAAGAGATATAAGCGCATACTATTCCCCGCAAGTCCGATAACATTCAGCTGTGTATGGGACACGTGCAGGCGAGCTCCGAGCTGAGGTGCATAGGCTAGTGGACGTGAGCCAGCTGAAGCATGATCGCCTCTAGCAACGACTACTCACCAGAGTAGATCTGTCTCAAGCGTGTTCATTATCAGTTGGCCTAGTACTTGGCTTATATTGTTGAAACCATAAAGCACATACATAATTAGTTCCAGACCCGAGAGCAACAAGGACGCATCCCAGCAGTGTGATAATCCGTGGTGCGGTTAATAATTTGCTTGGTTTCACAGTTTCCGGCTGCATGGTGGAATGCAGTCCCTCGGTGGCCAGTGCTAGTGACCTTTGAGCGAGATGGTCCCGGTGATGGAGGGGGGAGAATTGGGAAAGAAGCGAGTTGAAGCCAGAGACTTATTCGGGTGCCATCCACCTCGGTGGCGACGAGCTTCAATATGAGTTTGTACTGTAGATATCGTGTCGTAGTAGTACCCGATTATGATGATCAACTTTTGAAGAAGGCTAGAGTGCTATGTAGCGACGGACTTGGAAAGTGAACATGGTAACGAGTTTTGCTCCTTTCCCTTACCACGAGGTTCGCCAACCTACACAGAAATGTCCAGTCAAGTCAGTGATCGCGACGAGATGACATACCAGATTTTGCACGCCGTCCAGCGTTTGACGTCTATTTAACCCACGAGGCAAGTTGCGACGAGGTCATTGATCCTAAGGCTATTTCGAACTCAACGAAGAAAGCTCGACAGAGCCTATTCTAGATGGTCGTCCCTTCTAGTCGACAAACTCTTGTGCACGCTGCAGTGAGATTGGCAGGAATCGCCGACTCAGCAAATAGGGCTACACCAGACTGCCTCGTCCCAAGGTCTGAGGGTAACCAACACCAAGAACCCCCCGCGGGTTCTCTTAAGCCATAACAAGCTGGTTCAAGTCGATTGCGGGTTAACTGCTCTTCCAAATGGCGCAAGGGCCCGGGAAGCCGTCGTCTAAAAGAACATCTGAGAAACGGACCCTGAGCCTAGCCATTGTTGCACCCCGACAGAAACCGTAGGCTAAAGCGGCAGCGCTCAAAGGGAAGGTAATTCACAAGTGCTAATGAGCCGTCGAAATTTGCAGACAAGTCGAAGCCATCGAACAAGTTGGGAATCTCAACGTTGGAACCCCAATAGCACCTGCAGCGACCGTCCAGATATTCAGAGGAGATCCAAAATGGAATTCCATCAAAGGTGTAAGAGGGTCGAGACCGCTGACCGCTTAGACCGTTACACCAAAAGGCAGTAATACTGAATGGTTTACATTCAGTATCGCAAGCGGTATATATGCTAGTTGTAGGAACCTAGGTAAGCTATAGGCTTACAAAAGGTTCAAGTTGGACGGGATGCTCATGAGTTGAATCTCACTGTCATGGTGCAGGATGAATTGACCCCTACTGGACCAACATGAGCCATTCATGATTCAATAATGACCGAATCTGACTACCGTACAGTCATTGACTTTACTATCCACAGTGACCAGGGCATCCACTGGTCACATCCCTTGACCCCTATACTGTCCTAGATACCAACCACCCCGAATACCATTGGACATGTCCTGCTACCATCAACTTGTGAGCCTCCTATTTCTCTCTCCTCATCTATTTGCATAATCGATGGTATTGCTCAAGGTTATGAGATTCCTCATGCAGCAGTTTGGACCTTGAAATATGTGGCACCGAAGTCGCGCCACGGAGTCCGGGAAAGCAGTGCCAGCGAGGCTGAACACTTCTTGTTTTTGCTATAGCTCGGGTTTATCTAGTACGGAGAGGAGCTCTCGGTTTGTCAACATTGGGCTACTAGTTGCTCCGCATGGCTGGGGCACTCGGCGCTCAGTTTGACTCGGATGCCCTTTATTAAACACGCCTGGTCTACGAGTCTCTAAAAGTGACGATCACGGCAAGATTCTACTAGTAATGTCATGATGTCTGACCTGACGACATTGTTCCCCGACTTGAACAATCTGAGTAACAGCCGGAAGACGTCTAGACGGCTGTTACCTGTACTGTTCAAAGGTGCCAAGCAAGGGCCTTCGTTGGTCCATCATTTGCAACCTCTTTGCTGCCGAATACCAGGCATTGTAGCCACGACCACTGCGACCATGCAGATCATAGCATACCTGACACTTGCGTTGGCCTTCAAGTTGGTCCACTCGCCTATGGCAGCATCAGTTGGCGAGTGACCCCGAGGTTCTCAGCCCTGTGTCGCAGCTTGATGTCGCCAACAAAGTCCCTGGCCCCGATGGATTCCCTCGATCGTAACTCGTGTTCTGTTTCTCCATGGCACTGCACTCATGCGCCCAAGGACTGTATTTGCTGGAGGAACCATCCTAGGACCACTGATTTCAGCCCAAGAACGGTCTGTTCACGATACTATTAGTGAATGTTTAGTCTCACGTATCTGCAGGCATCATCAACGCATCACAATCTATTCACGTCGGATTCGGCGCCCATAAATGGACTTGGCTGGTACACTGGCGGACCGTTGTCAACACTTGCAGTCGTTGACGTCGAGCACGGAAACCCCTACCGCTTCCATGTCCTGGAGTGATCCTTGGTTCAACTTTACAATCGACGGTAATCCGATGGCCGTCATAGAGACGGATGTTTTCGAGGCAGAGCCCGTGGTCATCGACTCGTTGCCTGTGTTCGCCGGCCAATGGTACTCCGTCGTGGTAACAGCCAACCAGACCGTGGGCAACTCCTGGATCCGTGTGCTATCCGACCACTCTAATCAGACCTTCGATGTACATGAGCCAGTTCGTACTGCACAAGTGTATCTTTCCATTGCATTTCGTGAGACGTGGGCCAGTGAATCAATCAGTTCATCGATCTGTCGAAGACTTGGGGCTGTTCAGTTATTGCAGTGTAAATACGCAGGGTATATGGGGTATGGGGTAAGGGTAAGAAAGGGCCGAACTCAGGTTAACTTCAATGGTGCCAGGGTGAGCCTTGGTACGACTCGACGACATTTTTGTACTAGCGCCTCGCCTAACTTGAAGTAAATACGCATCTTCAATAACAGTTCTGGCGAGTACATATGTACATGGCATCTTAGGTACGATAACACCCTCTATGTCTATCCACATATGTTGCCGTCACCAATACTTATCCCCCCCTTCCTGACTTTGGATTCATGCCATCACTCCTTCCCACCATTGCCCTTCTGCCTATCTCTCATCCCAGCCCACACGCTCAACCCCAACGAAATCACACAAGCCACCATCGTCACTTTCAGACTATCTACATAACACTCCCTCCCATCGAAACACTGATGTTCGGAGGGGAGTTCCGCATGGGCGTCAATGTTGCGGCCGAACATGAGCGAGAAGAGGTTTCCGCCTATGAGAGGTGCAAGGGCAGTATAGCCCCAGTTTTCAGAGAGGTGAGCTGGGGGTGTGAAAACGAATCGTCAGCGTGTGTCACTCCGTTTAGGGTGAGGATCGAGAGAAAACACGGTTGGGAAGGTCGAGCGTGTGGAAGTTTAATTGACCTAGTCCGAACCACTCGATAACTATCGTTGGACAAATACCAAACAGGCTCCCATAAGCAAGCCCCAGTAGAGAGCTAGCCATCCAGAGGGACTGAACTGACGAAATACCGATCGCAAATGCCTGTGAAATGATGAAGAGGGACGAGACGATGCAGAGAGAGTAGGCACGCGGAAGATAGAGATGGTGACGTGTGACGTCGGAGATCGGGCCTACATAAATCGGGGGTGGTGTTCGTTAGGGTCTGTCATGAGGTAGGAGATGGGGAAGGCTTCACCGATCAAAATGCGTCCTGCGAAGTTTCCGATGCTCAGTGTGGACACCTGAGCGGCTTGCCATTTCGAAGCTTCGAGGACATCATACATTGGATTTCCTTCGGCGTAGAGCGCCTGGGAAATCGAGCCGATGTTGTTGATATCTATGCATGCCGAAGCATGAGCCCGAATCGAGTCGAGGTTAAGGACCAGCCAAAAATAAAAAATACTGACACATGACACCAGTGCCACTACCTATTAAAAATGTTCAGATTTACTGGCAAGCACCGTACCAAAATGCTCACATATTCCCATTATCGTAAGAATGAGGTAAAAATCAGGAGTGAGCCAAAGCTGCTTCCCGTGGATATTTGGCATCCTGTCTTGCTCTTCACCCCGTTCGCGGCTTAGGCTCCGTGTAAAATTCATCTCGACGGCTGAAGATGGCTCTGAAAGGTGGTATGAACGGTGGGATAGAAGGGGTGCGGAGTCTGCATCCTCAGCATCGATCTCTGCTTCCTCGGCATCCCCGAACGGGATAGGGTTGTACCCCTCAGTCGTGGTATCATGTCTCGTTCCCGAACTTGGCAGGGGAAGAGGGACCGGCCGAACGATGAACAGACCTACCAGCATCGGTATGGCTGTACCGAGCGCAAGGACGAGGAGGAAGGCAGATGTGTCTCCA
>KN825038.1:0-37113 GCA_000827395.1 Paxillus rubicundulus Ve08.2h10 | reverse complement strand
AGTCAGAGATGTCAAAGAGATCGGATTAATTCGGGAAATGTCAGAACGTCGGGAAATGTCAGAAATCGGATTATTCAGAAGGTGGAAACATTAGATATGTCAAATGTCTGTCAGAGATGTGAATTATAAGAAATCAAGGCACAGGAACGAGAATGTTAAGGAGAAGGCGGAAATGCGGAGGAACGGAGGGCGGAGAAGCGGAGAAGCGGAGAAGCGGAGAAGCGGAGAAGTGGAGAAGCGGAGAAGCGGAGAAGCGGAGGAATGGAGGGCGGAGAAAGCAGACTTGGTCCGGAGTGGGTTCCGGAGAGGCGGAGTTGACTTGTGCGGCACGGAATATGACAGCAAGCGCTCATTCTTTGGGTCAGGCAAATGGAAAACAAAGGTGAGGCAGTGTCAGGACCCATGCTTCGAGAGAAACAAGCTAGGTTTGAGAAGGAACTTAATGTGCCAGAGAAAGAGAGGCTACAAGGGGATGGATGGATTGCGTCTTTCTGCAAAACATATAACATTTGAGAGCACAGGAGACATGGAGAGGCTGGCTCTGTTGACCTAGATGCAGTTGAAGCAGAACAAATTCGATGTCATCAGATCTTGGCAAAGTTTGCACCAAGAGATCACTTTAATTTCGATAAAACTGGTTTCTTCCCATAGTAAGCCACTGCACATCTCATTGGCCTGATATCTTACAAGTGCTGATTAAAATCTTACAAGTGCACCCCCTGATTGAGGTCTCGCAACTAAGCAGATGAGCGGAAAAAAGAAGGAAAAATTACGCATTACAGTTGGCCTGGCATGCAATGCAGATGGTAGTGAGAAATTGGAACTGTTTTTCATTGGCAGAGCAAGAAAGCCCCGCTGCTTCAAGAGAATGACCCCTGAGCAGTGAGGATTTTATTATTGTTGCAATAAGAAAGCATGGATGACGTCCATACTATTTGAGAAGTAAGTTGCCTTCTTGTTGTTAGAAATTTATTTATCATTTAACTCAGACCATTCATTCAGATGGATAAAGAAATTTGACCTCACAATGAAGCAGCAAAATTGATACATTTTGTTGACCATCAACAATTTCTTTGGCCATGGGATTAGCTATGAGCCAACAAACATACAAATTGAATTTTTTGAACCAAATTTAACGCCATTTGTACAACCTTGCAATGCTGGAATTATATGTTGCTTCAAAGCCATTTATCGCTGTAATTTTTGTGCCCGTGCCATTGATTTTGATGAAGCAGGCTCATGTGAGATTTACAAGATTGATCTCCTTGAGGCAATGTTAATGGCCAAGTCAGCTTGGGACACTGTTTTGAAAGAGACCATCAAGCATTGCTGGGATCACACACAAATTCAGCCATGGTTCAAGTTATCTGACAAGATTTTCCAAGGTCACTAAAACTCTTTTTATTGCTAGTGACAGTCCAAATGTGCCAACATTGCCATCTGGTCCACACCCACCCCACGCTGACCCTGTTGGGTGGCAAATTGTGTGTGAATTTGCCACCACAGAAATGAACCTGCCAGAAGTGGAAGCTCGTTTGGCAGCCCATCTTGGACATCGCTACGTTGACTTGGATTGGCGACCAGCTCTCATGGCTGTCATGGATGCTGAAGGAGATGTTGCTGCCACTATGAAGGCCATTGAACCACTTGCTGACACTGCTGCTCATCGAACAGGCATCAAAATCTGTGTTCCCGCACTGGGACAGCCACCATCTCAACTATCTGTTGCCGAGAAGACACTGATGCTATCTGTTAACGGTCTCCAGCAATGCAACTGTATATTTGGGGACCCATTATCACTTGAGGAGATACTAGATCCTGCCAAGGAATGAGACATAAGTAATTCTGAGTCCGGCAAGCTAGCAACTGATGAGGCAATTGTAGCTTCTGTTCATCAAGAGATGGCAGTTGCTAATGGAGACATGATTGAGGTGGTCTCAGACAGTGACGACGATGATGATGAAGATTCAGGTCCCACCATCACTCGCGAGAGTGCTCTTGAACTTTGTCAGCAGCTTGAGAGTGTATGTCTGGTATTTGGGGATGCTGGATCATCACTCAAGTTATTGAGAGAACTCCACATGATGCTAAACAGGTATCTCTTGATACATACTTTACTTGTTACTAGTACTACCCACTGCACTGTATGATAATGTTTTCGTGTCACACTTTTGGCAGGGGTCATGGTGTGTCACCTCATGTGACTTTTCCGTGTTGTATATTTCTGGTACTGTATAAGCTTTGAGGTGGTCCCACTGCTATACAGTATGAGCAATTCAACTGTATATGCAACTCTGCTTTTCTGCTTATCTCTCTTACCCCTTATTTCTGTACCTTTTCCCTCATCCTTCATACTTTGACAGACATTTGACATATCTAATGAGTCCACCTTCCAATTCATTCCATTCTGACTTGCTTTGACTCCTCCTGACTCATTCCCTATCTTTCTGATGACTTCAACCCACATTCCATTCCACTCTGTTACTCCAGTGCCCTCTGTGTTTACTTGTCACCATAGTATATAAACCCCTCTTGTATTTTGTATTCTGCAGTTCAAATATCAACTTGAATCACTCCTCTGTCAAGTCCATTCAAGTCCCTCTCTCAACACTTGAAGCCAGTCTTCTTGTCATCACTCCAACCCTCCAACCTCTGACCTCCCCTTACTACTCTGTTCTGCTGTCACTCTGCTCCACCACTTCACTGCTACTCCACCCCTCCATCAAATACTGGACTGAACTCAGACAAAGGTGCAACACATAAGTTGAAGCCAAAGTCCACTCCCACACCTCCAACTACTCCAGACAGTCTGGAGGACCCAGATCTTAACAGCCCCACTGGCATGTTTTCAGCCCCACTCATGCATTTTCAGCCCCACTGGTGTTTTTACCCCACCCATGCATTTTCACCCCCACCCATTTGTTTTTGACAAAAACTATAATAGGGCAGTGATTGTCCAGACTACTAAGCATTAGCTATGAACAGTAAATAGGTATGAAGTAAACTCACCTCAGCCACTGCCTAAGAGGGGCAATGAACAACTGAGCAATCTGAAGTAAGAAATAGGTATTTATATGTAGCAGAGTGGGCAGAGAAGTGCTTGCTAATAATAATCAAGGGAGTAGGAACAGGAACATGAAGGAGATGGAATTAAGTGATGTGAATAAATGACAGAGCATTCCTGGAGGCTCAGGAGTGATGATAAGAATATAATGATAAAGTGTGATGACAGTCCATGCAAGTTCTGGACAAGTTCCAAGCAGATGCTGAGCCTCCAAGCGGGTCTGCCTGGCAGCAGAGCAGAGGTATGAACTCTGACTTTCTGGAGATGTGGAGTAGGTGTTCCAGTTCTGGAGTTCACTGTATTTTGTCAGCAGCAAGTGTCAGATGGTAGAAAGCACAGTGCTTATCATCTGATGCCTACTGATGCTTGAGCTAGGATCTAGTCCCAATGGACTGGTAGCTCAGTTGGAAGAGTACCACTGTACTATGCTGGAGGCCATGGGTTCAATCCCTGTCTAGTCTGGTTTTCTGGCAAATCCTGTCAGCAAGGACTCCCATTTCCTACTGGGGAGGGGCAATGCCCTATGCAATTCAAACACCACATGTACAATGACTGAGGGGTAGTGTGGCTGAAATCTCAGTCACAGACACTGCAATTTCATATGTATGGACTGTGTGTTAAGTCTGGTTCCTCCAGGCTGTCCAGAGTTGTCAGAGGTACTTGAATGGACTTCAGCTTTAACTTGTGTGTTGCACCCTTGTCCAAGTTCAGTCCAGCAGTATTTGGCAGAGAAGCAGAGTGATGGAGTGACAGCAGAGTGGAGAAGCAGAGCAATGGATGAGTGGAGGGTCAGAGGGTCAGAGGGTCAGAGGGTCAGAGTGACAACAAGAAGACTAGCTTCAAGTTGTCAATGGAGGACTTAGAAGACAAGACAAGAGGAATGAGTTTAGTTGATATTTGAACTGCAGAATACAGAATACAAGAAATGTTTATATACTATGGTGACAAGTAAACATGGAGGACACCAGAGTACCAGAGTGGAATGTAATATGTGTCTAACTATCAGAAAGGAACGAAATGAGTCAGAATGGATTGAATTGGAAGATGGAGTTGATAGATATGTAAGTGTCTGTCAAAAGTATGAAGGATGAAGGAACAAGGCACAGGACAGAAGTATTAGAGATAAGCTGATAAGTGGGAAAGTGGACTTGCTGATAGGTAGAAAAGCAGACTTGATCCAGAGTAGGCTCCAGAGGAGCAGAGTTGACTTGTGTAACACAGAATCTGACACTATGCCATTTCCTATAGGGAATATCCTTATACAGCACAGCAGTTGGTGAGAGAGCCTCACCTTACTAATATCTGTAACTGGACTGAGAAGGTTTGAAGTGAAGGAGTTCTTGGTTGAGAATAGAGGATGAAAATCCTGTATTGAGAACAGCTTATGGTACTAAGTGTAAGGCCCTACTATTTATATGTATGTAAGTGGGTTGCACACAGACCATGTAATCTACTAGTTAAGTCCAGTAAACTGTAGTGATTCATAACCATATAAGGTATGTATAAAACCTCATGGAATGTTGTAAAATGTCCATGGATAAGTTATGAGTACTGTACCATTTTGATTGAATTTGACAGCCCCTGTGATGTGTGACAGCAACAAGATTTTTGTCAGTTTCATCAGAATGATACTTAGAGCAAGGCTTGCAGCCACATAATCTCAGTGAGGCCATGTCAGATTCCTCATTTTGGACTTTGACAATGATCTCATTCAGACTCTCTGAGTACTTGTACCAAAATAAGCATAGCACAAAAAATTTTCAGATCATAAGTCAGCAGCACTCCACACTGTTATGCCAGCCGCTCATCCTCTGTATTGTCCCAATGCAAACCAGTCTCTCAACAGCACTTGAAATGCCTGCTACAGCAGTAGCATCATTACTCCCTGATCCAACTTTATCAATCCTACATTTCCTTGAATTTTCACTTCCACCTCCATCTCCTGTCAACTGGCCTGCACCCTGTCTGCCCTTGTTAGTGTACTTCAGTTCTGATCAGTCAAACATAGAAGACCTTCAGATAATTTGAACCATACCCAATCCACCTTTGAATGTTATCAACAGTCTCATTTCCCATGCTGCAGCATTACCAGGACCTACAGATTTACTATCCATTCAATGTGCTCATCTCGACAATGCTATAACAACTTACCATCTTCCACTCTGGAAAATCACTTACTGGGCAAAAGTCTCATACTTTCAGCATGCCATTTGACAGCCTTGGATGGATGTGGAGAGGAATCTTCAGCATTGATGTCAGTCCTAGAAGGGGGTTAACCATGAGGAGAGTTGCAGTCTCATCCAGCAAACCTACATAATGCTTGGGATGTTACCATGGTTGGGATTTGTGCAGGGATTCAAGACACATGAAACAATCACAAACCTTGCAGCATACATGACAAGAGAATGGTTATCAGATGCACATGAAGCACAAATGCTCAAGTTGCTACAGAGTGCCATCTATTGGAAAAAGGCCACTGTCAAGGCTGAAATTGAAGGTCCATACTTTCATGCCTACCTGAAGTCAGCATTTGAGGCAGGAAAAACACAGTATCAGCACTCAATGTCATTTACCCATGCCTGTGGCTTGGGTAAAGCACTTTGGGGTGGTCAGCTTACAAGCATCAGCTTCATAACAAATGTTCACAGCAACCACTGGGTTGCCACCACTATTGACATCACAAAACAAAAGATTTTGTATGGTGACTCACTTGGGGGGCAACCAGACAAGGAGTTCATCACTGTCCTTCAGTGGTGGACTCACTATCACACAGGCACTCGGTTTGTGGCAGGAGACCTTCCAATCCCGCTCCAGCAAGAATTGTTTTCCTGTGGAGTTTGACAAAATACAGTGAACTCCGGAACCGGAACACCAACTCCGCTTTCCCGGAATGTCGGAGTTTGTAACTCCACTCAGAGTTTCAGCGCCCGCTCGGAATCCATGTGGAATTCATGCAGACTCTCATTACATCCCATCATTCTTTACTTGTCATCACTCCTGAGCATCCAGGGGCATTCCATCACTTTCCTACATCACTTAATTCCATTTTCCCCCTGTTCCTGTTCCTGTCCCCTTTATTATAGTTAGCGAGCTATACCTATTTACTACTCCTAGCTAATCCCTAGTAGTCTGGGCAATCACTGCCCTATTATAGTTTTTGTCAGAGTTTTGGCATTTAGTGCCCTCACACACTTTTATATGCCTGACAAGTCCCCACTAATGGATGCCCAGTGGGTTGATGATAAGAGGTTCAAAATCTTTCTTGAGATTGGCCAATGTCACCTTAATCCTGTTAGTCATCTTCTTGTTCAGTCAGAATGTGTATGGCTGACCTCTACAGGCTGCAGCCTCCAAAGTACCCAGTGGCCCCAGGGTTGTCTGTACATCCTCAGATGTCATCACTGAAGTCTCTGATGTGATCTTCAAAGACTCAAATATCATCTTTGAAGCCCCTGACACTACCCCCAAAGCCTCCGACATCATCTCTGAATCCTCTGATGTCACAGACACTAGCATGGCTGTCTCCTTGTTCGATACAAATTGCTTTAGCTCAGATGACAACATGGATGAACCACCTCACCCCACTGGCATACAATGCAAAGAGCTTGCACTGCAAATACTACCATCCAATCTCAAGCTTCAACAACTACCCGAGGAGGCCCAAGTTCAATCAACCATTTGTCTCACACTGAGGAATCAAGCTGAGGGGCAATCAGTGGGTCTGATGAAGTGGTTTATGAAAGGTTCACCTGAGCAGTGTCAAACACAGTTGAAGAAAGTGGATGCAATGATTAACAAAGGTCTTGAAAGCTATGAAGGCATGCAGAGGATGGTAACCATCCATCACCTAAAAGAAAAATGTGAAAAAAATAAAATATGGCAGCAACATCACCATCAGAGAATTTATGCAGCTGAAATCACACATGGCATATGATTGCCTGGAGAAACCAAGCATAAGCTAAAAGTTGGTACATTTTGCTATCAACAAACCCTACTTATGTTAATGATGTCAATCAATGTTCAAGTGATTTTCTTGAGGATGTTGAAGGGACATTGAAAGCATCTATTGCTGAGCTTTCATGCCCATACCATGCCTTCAAAGAAAAACAGTGACTGAAAAGCAAACACCCTCAGGGTCACAAACAGAAAAATGCATGTTGTCCAGCAACTTACCATAACTGGCACACACCATTTCTTGTTTCTTTGGGGCCAAATCATCAATGTATCAAAGCATCCTTCTGTTGGATGGAAAATGAGCAGTACATGTATTGTGGCAATATTAAAGCACCAAGATCTGGTTATGTTCACAGGACTATCCCATTCTGCTGTGGAGAGTTGGATTGATCAGGTAAAGACAAAGCTAAATGGTCAGCAGAAGCCATACAAATGGCTAGTGATGGCAATGGTCCTGGCTTGAGAAATAAAGGCAGACAAAAGGGAATCTTTGTATCTACACTGTTAGCTCATTCATTCTAGGAACATGTTATTCACCCCTTCATCAGACTTGATCTCCTACTGTGGAGAAGACAATCATCAATTGATTGAATGTATTGCAAGATGGATCTGTTCCCCTTACCTTGGTTACGATAAGGGGAATTGTTATTGCAATGTTCATAAAGATGGCACCTGAGGTCTTTGACATCAAAGCTTCAGATGGTTCATCCTTCCAGTGTTCAGATTCCTTTCTATGAGAATGGCTCCACAAGACAATGGGCTGGTCACAATGAACGGCCACTCACACAGCTCAAAAGCTTCCTGAGAAATGGGAAGACATCTGTGAAAAGGCCATTCTTGACAAAAACTATTAATAGGGCAGTGATTGCCCAAACTACTAGGGATTAACTAGGAGTGATAAATAGGTATAAAGTAAACTCACCTCAGCTGCTGCCAAAGAGGGGCAAAGAACGACTGAGGAATCTGAAGTGAGAACTAAGTATATGTATGTAGTGGAGTGGGTGGAGAAGTGCTCGCTAATTAGAATCAGGGGAATAGGAACAGGAACAAGGAGGAAATGGAATTAAGCGATGTAAGGAAGTGATGGAGCGTCCCTGGAGGCTCCAGAGCAGTGACAAGAAAAGGATGATGATGTATGATAAAAGTCTGCATGAGTTCTGCATGAATTCCAAGTGGACACTAAAACTCCAAGAAGTTCTGCCTGGTGGTGGAGCAGAGGTACGAACTCCAACATTTTGAAAGTGCAGAGTCAGTATTCCAGCTCTGGAGTTCACTGTATTTTGTCAATTCTCAGGATAGCATATGTGATAAAAGAGGAGGATGTTCCCCCACAGCACTCTATGTCAACAGTGATCAGACACAGGTGGTTTATGCACAAGGGTCAAGCCTTACCTGGATGAAACAAGGAACTAAACAGGTAGCAACAATTGGCAAGGATGAAAAATGTGCATTTACTGTGGTCATCTCAGTCTCATGCTCTGGGAAGATGTTACCTTTGCAGATGGTGTACCAGGGTGCAACAGTGAAGTCTTGTCCACAGCCCACAGCCACCTGCTATGGTGAATGCATTGACCATGGCTTCCACTTTGAGTGCTCCAAAACAGATACATACTGGTCAACACAAGAAACCATGGAGTCTCTGGTCAATCACATCATCACACCTTACTTTGAGGTGGAGAAAAAGTCACTGGGGCTTCCACCATCACAGAAAGCAATCTGGCAGATTGATGTATGGTCTGTACATTGATCAGCAAGGTTTCAGTCATGGATGAGGCAGCATCACCCTTCAATCATCATACAATTTGTGCCTGGGGGGTGCACGAGTGTCTTGCAGCCCTGTGATGTTGGGATTCAGCGTGTTTTCAAGCACTCATTGAAGCAATTCTACCACAGGGACATAGTCAGAATTATGAGTACCCAAATTGAGCATGGGGCTGAGGTGTTGGTCTTTGATAAATGCGTGAAGTGGGTCCGGGGTGCATACCAAGCAGTCAACAAACCTGAGATTGTCAAAAAGGTAAGGTACAATTGCAAAAGATGAAACAAAAACTTACCAAATGAGTTGTGCTAGGCATTTGAGCTAGTGGACGTATGCAATCTCAATCTATAATATGAGAGCTTGTCATCCTTCAGCACTTGAGAAATATTGTGTCAGTCAAAAAAAATTCACAGATCCAGAGTTTTGGAAGGAACTGTATGAAGGATGGCAATGTGCCATTGGAAACATAGAAGCAGCTGCTCTTGAAGATAAGTGTGCTCATACTCAAGAGGAAACCATGGCAGTAGACAACAACAATGCTGTTCCAGTCCATCAAATTGCTGCCAAGATGATACAGGGTGGGAATCCAGCTAACACTGAAAGTGCCAAAGGCTGAGTCATTGGGTTTCTGTGGAGGGGAAGGAGAGCTTGGGCATGGGAAGCATAAGTGCAAGGCCAACACATTGTATTCACACATGTTCTGGCTGAGTCACAATGACTGATACTTGGATGTACTGTCATGTACTTAGTGCAAGTGCCTACTTTGCATATTTCCTTGTACTGATCCTAATCAACCCTTTTCCTACCAGTACATATTTTTGTCAGCAGACAAGTTCAGTAATTGTCATTGTGATGCATGACAGGCCAAAAATTTCGATAATTTGTCCCCTGTGTGACACATGACTGATGAATTGATTGGAATGGTACAGTAATCTCAATAGCATATGTGTATCACATGTTAAGGGTATTGCATCAGCAAACTGACACTTGTCCTGACAGAGGTGTACAGATCTGCACAGACAAATAGGGGCAACAGTGTTGGAGCAGCAATTTGCAACAATTGGAATGTCAACCATTGCATAGAGTATTCATCCCATGGTTCATTATCCCTCAGTCAGTTACACTACAGTATGACTGAGGTCTGACAGTGTCTAGATATAACAGGTTATGAGCCCTGCTCCCTCATATTGAGAGAGTCAGAACCAAATCTAGACAATGCACACCTATACTTAGCAAGAGTCCAACCTTGGATTGCTATTATTGGAATTTGGCATCTTTGACACAAGTACTTTTCACTCAATCCTCATCGGGTGGGCAGCCACAAACATCTACAGAAGAAACACTGCGCTCACCAGAAGACCCCATTGTCTTTTCACCCCAACTTCCACCCACCATGGGACCAAAAACTGAAATGAATCACCATACCTGTTCCAAAACTGTTACTGTGGGCATCACACCAACTAGCAACACCAGTATGGTCAGTTTGTTAAAGAGTATCAATAGTAGCATGATGCTGCAGTCACAATTAGCAATGCAGCCACAGCCAGCACCAGCATTTACAGCTGCCATCCCACCTACCTACTACACACAGCACACACCAATTAGCATAAATGCAGCTAAACTTGACACCAGATCATTTGAAAAGATCTCAGAACTCAACCATGGAAAGAATAACTGGTCCAATTGGTCCTTCACAACGCAATGAAGCTTGTCCTTAATCAGCATCTTGTCAGTGGCTATCTCATTGGCACCATCAGGGCTCCCGATCCACTCACAGAACCCAGTGCATCTAACAACTGGATGCTCAAAAATATTGCAATTGTGTCCATGTTGTGTTTACATGTCAGCCATGAGGACCAACAACTCCTCAAAGATGTCACCAATGCGAAAGAAGCATGGGTTACCCTACATGAACATCACAAAAAGGTAGGACCCATTGCCAAGATTCTCCTCATCCAGGAAGTCTTCACAAAGTGGTACTCCCAAGGACAATGCTTCTCCCTCACCAGCAGTGAGTTCAGTGAGCTTGTCCACCACATCTACCAAATTGGAATTCCCACTTAGGAAGTCTTCCTGTCATATACCGTGTCCCAACAAATCAACTCTGCTCCTCTGGAGCCTACTCCAGACTAACTCCGCCTCTCTCGCCTTATTAAGTCCACTTTTCCACTCCTCTGCCCTTCTGCCTTATCACTTTCCACTTTTCCGCTTCTCTCTCTTACCCCTGATCCCTGTACCTTGTTCCTCATCCTTGATCCCGTACCTTATTCCTCATCCTTCACTTCTGACAGATGTTTGACATATCTAATAATCCCACCTTCTGATTAATCTGATTTCTGACTCGTTCTGACATTTCCCAACTTAATCCTATCTCTTTGACACCTCTGACTCACATTCCGCTTCACTCCGGCACTCCGGTGCCCTCCATGTTTACTTGTCCCCATAGTATATAAACCCCTCTTGTAGTTTTGTATTCCTCAGTTCGAATATCAACTTTGATCACTCCTCCTCTCTGTCCAACATAAGTCCCTCGCTCGACACTTGAAGCCAGTCTTCTTGTTGTCACTCTGACCCTCCAACATCTGAATCCCTTTGCTACTCCGCTCCGCTCTGCTGTTACTCCACCTGCCTTGTAAATACCGGACTGAACTCAGACAAGGGCGTAACACATAAGTTGAAGCTGATGTCTGCTCCACCTCCGACAACTCCAGACAGCCCAGAGGATTCAGCATCTTAACACTTCCTGCCAATCATGATGCTTGATGCCCTGTCAGGTGATCTCAGCAGTGTCCAGGCACAGGTCACTTCCCTCCTCTCTTTGAGTTCTAAGGACTGCCCTTTCACATCTGCCAACATTCATGCATGCCTCGGCACCGAACAACAACTACTTGACAACAAAAAAGCTCAATCCGCTGATGTCGCACTCACAGCTAGCACAATGCATATGAAGCACAGGAACTACTCCCATGGGAATGAAAAGGTGTGCTCGCTCTGCATGAAACATGGCCACACCATTGAAGGTTGTTGGCAGACTGGGGGCAGTATGGCTTGGTAGTGTGATGAGGTCCTTGCCAAAATCCATGCAGAGAAATTGTCCAGGCAAAACAAAATGAATAGCCAGCTGTCTTCAGGGACCAGCACACCCAAATCCAACTCTACCACCAGCTCTGCCCCACACTCTGTTCATTATGATAATTCGGGTCATGCATCCATTGTCAACTCTGTCACTGGTGGGGCCATCTTCCTAGCATCAGCACCTCCTATGCCCATGCCTGTTGCCTCCCCCACTGTGACCTCAGAGTTCACCAGGCTGGCACATGACTCAACCCCTGAGCTCCTGCACACACTACCCACAGGGGATCAATCAGAGTTCAATGCACTTATGGTGCACTTGGGCAATCTTCATGCCTCTCTTGACTGGTGCAGGCATAGCTCCCCCATTGACTTTGCAAATCTCAGTGCCAAGGCTCCCAATCAATGCACAGATACAGTCATCAATCTGTCCCATAAACCCTTCTTCAGTGACACCAGTGCATCTGTTCATATCAGCAACAGCACATCTGACTTCTATTCGCTGTGGGCGATCCCTCCCCATGTCATCAATGGGATTGGAGGTTCCAGGATCTGCACACTTGGGATTGGCAACATTCATCTCGCTGTGTCCAGAGGCTGCCACATCACCTTGGGGGACATTTTGTTCGTCCCCTCTGCTGCTGTATGTCTCATCTCAGTGTCTGCACTATGTGGATCTTGTGGGTTCTCTGTGCACTTCATGGCCATGGAATGCTGGCTCACAGCATGCTCTGGGACACATGTCCTAACTGGCACACTCACCTCACAGAAGCTTTACAGTGTCTGGCCCATCTGTTGCAGCACAACATGTCTATCTTTCCCAGCGTGCACCCACATTGGAGACCTGGCACTGTCACCTGGGACACACAAACTACCACATGGTGTACAATGTTGCCCACAGTGGTGCTGTATCCAGTATGCCCATTGTTCTCTCCTCTAACCCTCCCATTTGTGACAGATGCATCCTTGGTAAACAGCCTAGGACATCTGTACCAAAGGTTAGGGAGGGGAATCGGGTGACATGGTATTTGCAGAAAGTGCACATAGACTTAATGGAACATCCTGATGTTGTTTTGGCCTCTGGCCATAAATACATCATGGATATCATTGATGATTGTTCCTCGTACATGTGGGCAATACCCCTTGCATCCAAGGCTGATGCATTTCCAGCTCTTCAGGCTTGGGAGAAGGCTTGTAAACTTGAGACTGGCCTCAAAGTTGGCATATTCTGCTCTGACAATGGCAAGCTCAAATGCAACGACATGAAGGCCTGTCTGTGCTCTCAGGGAACTTCCCATCAGTTTACCTATGTATGCCTACACCTCCATGCAGAATGGCCACATTGAACACATCCACCACACTCTTATGGGTAAGGCCTGAGCAATGCAAATTAACTCTGGACTTCTGCCAAACTGCTCGGACAAATTTGTGCTTACCATGTGTTACCTATCTAACTGTGTTTTTGTTAAGTTGTTACCTGGGATCACCCCATACAAAGCATAGCACAAACACTGGCCAGACATTGGGCATCTTCAGGAGATTAGGTCATGAGTGTTTGTCCTGATACAGGATAAGCACAACCCCAAGATCTATGCTCATTCCACTGAGTGTGTACTAGTTGGTTATTCCCTTGACTCAAAGGTATATTGGTGCTACCATCATGCATCTTATCAACTTTTTGCTTCTTTTCATGTTTCCTTCATCAAGTCACACAACTCTTCCCTGCAGCTATTTCACCCGGGGATTGTTCTCCCTTCTTCTCCTGCATCTCCTGATGCCCCTGCTGCGAGCACACCCATCCCCTTGCCTTTTATTTCTGCTCCTGAGGAGCCTCATCCCTTATCCCCATTGTCTTCCAAGGGCCCTCCCCCTTCCCTTCCTGGAGATCCTCCTTCTCCACTGTGCTGATCTGTGCATGTTTCTAAGCCTTCTGAACACCTTGCAGCTGCCTCAGGGCAGCCCTATGTCTTGCTGGTGCAGTGTGCAGTTGTTGAGTCACTCAAAGCTGCTTGCCGTTGAAACCATCCATGTGCCACAGTGGACAAAGTCCTAGATGAGGATGATCCTTCCCCCCTCCCCTCCAAAGAGGCACTAGAAGACCTCTTTCCCACCATTCCTGAGGGACTTGTGACAGACAACCTACTGGATGAGCCTGCAACTTACAAGGCCATGGTGGCTTCACCTTATGGTCCCCAATGGCATGCCGCCCTCCAGGAGGAGTTCAACTCCTTGCGACAGCTGGGTGTCTACAAGCTGGTGCCCTGTTCCTCTGTTCCAGCAGGCCATACCATCATGCATGGCAAACCCATCTTCAAGTTGAAATATGACCAAGATGGTAATCCTGTTCACTTCAAGGCATGCTATGTCTGCAAAGGTTACTCAGCTGTGCCTGGTGTTGATTTCAACAAGACCTCCTCACCGACCATGCAATTTGAATCATTCCATGCACTGGCACATGTGGGGGCTGCTCTCAACTGGGAAATCAAGCAGTTAGACATCAAAACAGCCTTCCTCAATGGTCTCCTCAACAATGTCTGTTACATGGAACAACCTGAAGGGTTTGTCGAGCCAGGGTCCAAAGACATGGTCTGGGAACTACAGCAGGGCCTATATGGGATGAAGCAGGCTGGGCACATCTGGAACTGTACACTGCATGAGAAAATGATTGAATGGGGGTTTGTCCATCTCCAGTGCGAACACTGTATCTACTATCACTGCAACAAGCATGGGATAATCATGTGTGCGATTCATATCAATGACTTCCTGAATGTTGGTAGCTCCAAGGCCATGTTGTTGCAATTCAAAGACCAGCTGCATACCCAATGGGAGATCTCTGATCTTGGTGAGGTGACATCATTTCATGTTGGTATCACTACCAACTGGAATCGCACTGCACATACAATATCCCTTTCCCAAGCTGCCCTAATCGACCATTTAGTTTCTCAATTTGGTTTGCAGAATGCACACCCTGTTGCCAGCCCTATGGAAATGGGCCTGCACCTCACTCACCTGAACAAAGGCTCATTGGACACTGATGTTGCTGACTGCATGGCATGCACCCCTTACAGGCAACTCATTGAGTCTCTAAACTATGTTGCCTGTGGGACCAGACCCAACATCTCCTTCACACTACAGCAGCTCAGTAAGCACCTGGACAACTATGGGCCTGCTCATTGGGAAGCCACCAAACAAGTCGTCCATTAACTCAAAGGGACAAAGAACCTGCTGCTTGTACTCGGTGGTGCCCACATTTCCCAACTCCTTGGGTTTACGGATGCCAGCTTTGCAACCTGCCACAACACCCTTCACTCTGTCAGTGGCTACTGTTTCTTGTTGGGCTCCAGGATGGTCACCTAGGGTGCATGAAGTCAACAGACAGTATCACTATCATCCTGCAAAGCAGAATACATCGCCGCATGTCATGCAACTCAGGAACTCATGTGGCTATACACACTGCTAGATGGCATTGGGCTCACACAAGTTTCCACCACTCCCTTACTATGTGACAACCAAGGCAGTATCATCCTGTTGGAGGGCCCATCATTCCATGCATGGGTCAAGCACATGAACATCAAATATCACTATACTCATGAGCAAGTTGCAAAGAAGGAACTAACACTTCAATACATCGAAGGGACAAATAATCTTGCTGACACATTCACAAAAGTGCTACCACTAAAAACCTTCCAGTGACTATGCAATGGGATGGGACTAGCATGATTCCACTCAAGGAGGAGTAGAGTTGAGGTCACAACTTGAGGAGGAGTGTTGGAGCAGCAATTCACAACAATTGGAATGTCAACCATCATATATAGTATTCATCCCACAGTTCATTATCCCTCAGTCAGTTATGCTACAGTATGACTGAGGTCTGATGGTGTCTACATCTAACAAACAGAACTCAACAATTACCATCTAACCTTGACCCTAGAAATTATGAGGATTAGAACAGGGTTAGATTAGCTTCAGATTAGAACATTGTGACCATAGATTCAAACACAATTGTGTGGTGTGCAAAAATATTTTGTGAGGACAAGGGTTAGCTTGCTGATGTGGTAATAGATATAATCATACTGACATGTGATTATTTCGACATTTCCTCGGTACACTTGTAGGAAGAGACTGATTAGATTTTTCTTGTACATTGTATTGTACATCTCAGATTAACAAAGAACACGTCCTATATT
Source organism: Paxillus rubicundulus Ve08.2h10 (assembly GCA_000827395.1). Classification (NCBI taxonomy): domain Eukaryota; kingdom Fungi; phylum Basidiomycota; class Agaricomycetes; order Boletales; family Paxillaceae; genus Paxillus; species Paxillus rubicundulus. The sequence continues at coordinate 21,077 of KN825038.1, read as the reverse complement.
CGTGAACTGGGCTGCATCTATGCCTAAATACTGTAAAGGAAGGACCTTTTTTAGTTTTTGAGATGTACAATACAACCATGGTCATGAAAATACACCAAATCCGAGTCTTGATGGATGCCCGACCATGGACGTGTTCAGCCGCCAGCGACAAATGGACAGGGAGAACTCCTAATGGCATTACATCATCAGTGATCCACACATCACTGATGTGTTTCGGGATTCGGAATCCTGTCACGGCGCACAGTGAAGGACCAAATGCCCTTCAAGCTTCAGCTTCCGTTGGAATCCTCGTAAAAAGTCGCGGTGTAGCATTAAACAAAAAAACTCAAGTGATACACCTTCAGGCCAACTGCCAGATCACCAGGGACAAAGAGAATGGTCTGGCCGAGAACGTGCACAACCTTAATACACCCCTGCGCAATGCGTTACGCCGAGATAGTGAAGATTTGAAGGTCGCTGAGATCGGCCTCCAAATCCGCTGGCACCAAGCGTTCGACCCACTTGTACCCCGTGCAAAGGACGTGCCCACCAAAAAAGAAGGAAAACTACTCATCTTCAACAAGCAGTGGCAAGGTACATCGACGGGTCCGCGAAACCAAATGGTGCTCAAACGGAGGCTTGTGATGTCAGTGATCCAGGCCCAGGGATCACAGATCTGACGCTGGCAGGGGCTGACAGTGAGGATGAGGATGAAGTTTAGAGTCTCGATACTGGTATTGTTTTCTTGCTAATTCTTGCATATATTTATACTTTATACATGAGACACTTAATCCTACGTGATAAGCTCTATCATAGCTATCTACGATACATTGTCTTCATATTGTTCTCTCGTCGATACCGATGCTGCTGTGACCGCTATTTCTCGCTTATATAAGCGACACTTTTTTTGGCGTTGTTGCCCCTCCCCATTCCTACCAGTGGCTCTGAGTCGCACATCTCCGAAGTTGTGGCACTGGTCTTGCCAGTGATTATTGAATCTCTGCGACTTAGGCTAAGTCGAAGTGGTTGCCTACTGCTGTTGAAAGTTGTTTGCAACAGATCCATTCGGGTGTCGAGTAATAATTTCCAGGCCTTGCTCTAGCCAACGATCCAAGGAACTCGGGACACCGTGACGTTTGGACGAGCTACGGTCCTTGCAAAGACACGGCTCCCGCGAAGTCGCATTATTTTTGATGGCAGAGTTTGCAGAATATCTCCAATCCCTCACTTCACTTCCGGCTCGGGGAGACATTGGGAATGATCCCAAGGTTCCCACAATCGCCAAATGGACCAGGTACTTCGTAGTACGTTCAGTGGATTACACATCGATGCTAACGAAACATTATGATGAAGCTCGATGACATTCAAGCCCGATGGTGTGCAAGTTCCCCAGGCCAACTAGGGTAGCCAAATGTTGAACAGTTTAATGTATAGATAATCAGCTTCAAACTTCGGATGAAGATGTAGCTGCATCATGGTCCACGGTACTGGATTTGTTCTCCTCTCAAAATCTCAACTCGTTAGCTGCAAGTTCTATCCTACAAAGGATATTCAGGTCAGTGCTTCTTCTTAGCGGCCAACTTTTCAAGTCACTGAACTCGGAAGGGAACCAGCAAGTTTAGTTCTAGTCATGTCCTCGAGGCCCTCGCAGAGTTACTCTCTAGTTCAAACACAGACGACGAAATTTCAATCAAAGCTGTCGAGCTTGTAGGGTTCGATAACATCGGACTAGTGAGGGAGTTGCTCGAATCACGCACTTCCGCTGCACACGAAGTCAGCATTAGCACTTCTATAGCACTCTCCTCATAATGCTGGGAATAACTTTACAGTTATCGAATTTTCATCTGTCCTCAGGTAATACCAAAAGCACCTTCTCACCCTCGTCCAGTAAGGATCATTTTCTTTGCGTTCCATTCACAAATGAAATCTGTTCAGCGACAGTATCTGTCAGTCTTGCACCACAGGACGCCAGGCGTCGCATCAACGAAACGCTGGAGGCAAATGCTTCTCGTCCATTGTTCACTGGAGTAGCTGTGAGCCTGTACCATTCTGGAGGTTTTACGTTGCTGAACACCAATAGCAAGACACCCCAGAAGTCTTGCCTCACATTTACACTTCTTGGTCAAATGTTAGTGGTGGGAGCGTTTTATCACCTTATGGAAGCAAATATACGCTTCCACTTGGGACCACCAGACACGATTACAAGGTTAGCCTCTGAAAAGATGGTCCCTCATGCTCCCTCACTTTTCTTTCCAGGATTATGAGGAAGTGACTATACCGCCCACTAAGCCAGTTCCACCGCGAGGATCCGAACGTCTGATCCCTGTCTCTGAATTGGACGAATTGGCCAGAGGGTCGTTCCCTGTAGGCAACTTAATCTGTCCTAGATCGTCTCCGACTCAGGTGTTCTAGGGATATACCACTCTCAACAGGATCCAATCTATCATTTATCCAACCGCCTATGGATCCAACGAAAATATCCTTGTTTGCGGTGAGCACTTGCAGTCTTATCCAAGCCTTCAGTTTTATAACTTATGTCAAAAGCTCCAACCGGTGCTGTAAGCCGAGTCTTTGTTGAGCCCATTTCCGCACGATAACATGCTTGAACCAGGGTAAAACTGACGTGGCTATGTTGACCATCTTGCGAGTTCTAGATCAGCATCGATCAACCATAGCTCCAGGATCACATGTGCGAGCATCTATTGATCGTGATGGTTTCAAGATCATCTATGTGTATGTCCAACAGAAATGTTTACTTTGAGCGAACTAACTTCAGAAACAGTGCCCCAATGAAAGCCTTGGTCTCGGAAATTGTTCAGAAGCTTGGGAAACGTTTGAGGTGGCTGTCGATCCAGGTTAGAGAATTGACTGGTGAGCCTATTTGGTATATGCGGGACTCCGTGTTGGCTTATCCGTTCGTCCAGGTGACATGCGACTCACAAAGGCTGAAATCGCAGAAACTCAAATTATCATCACGACACCCGAGAAATGGGATGTGGTCACTCGAAACCCAACAGGCGAGGGCGAGCTTGCATCTGTGTGTGCCGTTCTCTCCCCAAGGAATGTCATAAGTGACCGCATGCCGTAGAAACTCAAGCTCCTCATTATCGATGAAGTCCATCTCCTCAATGAGGAGCGTGGTGCTGTCATCGAGACGATCGTCGCTCGAACTCTACGCCAGGTGAGTCAGCCTCCCATAAGTCCAAAATGAACCTAATCAAACTGTACCAGGTAGAGTCCAGCCAATCTGTAATTCGCGTAGTGGGTTTGAGTGCCACTCTTCCTAATTACATTGATGTTGCTGATTTCTTGAGGTCAGTCAATCCCAAAGACGAGATGAGTTATCATTTGATCTGCAAGTTTCGTTCAGCGTCCCCCGTCAGGGTCTATTCTATTTTGATTCGTCCTTTCGACCCATTCCGTTAGAGCAACATTTCATTGGCATCCGAGGCAAGCCTGGAAGTTTCCAGTCGAAAAAAAATCTCGACCGCGTCACGTTCGAGAAGGTATCAGAACTAGTCCGACAAGGTCATCAGGTCATGGTCTTTGTTCATGCACGCAAGGAAACCGTCAATGCAGCGCAGACCCTCAAGGACACTGCTACTGCAGAGGGAACACTGGAGGACTATAGCTGTCAAGATCATCCACAATGGAACTTCTTCCGCAGGAGCATTGGCGAGTCCCGTAATAAGGAGATGAAACAACTTTTCGACGACGGCTTCGGTATCCACCACGCTGGGATGTTGCGATCTGACCGTAACATGATGGAGAGAATGTTTCAGGAAAGAGTAATCAAGGTATCTTCGCATGCCCAATTAGTCTGACAGGATTTGACGCCGCCTAAGGTGTTATGTTGCACTGCTACCTTGGCCTGGGGAGTCAACCTGCCCGCCCACGCAGGTGTGTACGCGAATCAAGGTCGCCAGCGCACCCTAACAAGACACTGCAGTCATCATTAAGGGCACACAAGTTTATGATAGCGGAAAAGGTTCCTTCGTGAACCTTTCTGTTCTCGATGTTCTACAGGTGTTTGGTCGTGCTGGACGTCCCGGGCTGGAAACAAGTGGAGTAGGCTATATCTGCACTACCCACGACAAGCTTGTACCTTATCTCGAGGCAGTTACTTCTCAGGTGAGCCTACTCGTAACGAGGAGTGATTACTGATTAAACGATTTGTAGAAAGCGATCGAATCACGGTTAGTCCGTATGCTTTGCTTTCTACCTGGGTGCTTAGATTCGACAGATTCCAATCGGGGATGGCGGACGCGTTGAACGCAGAGATCGCCCTAGGGACAGTGGCCAGCGTCGACGAAGGTGTGCGATGGCTCAGCTATACATACCTTTTCGTTCGAATTCGCAAGGATCTCGGTAAGTGACGACCATCAGAGTTATATCCTCTTCGTGGTCTCATTCTTGAGAGCAGGGGTGCCGCGAAAAATGCCGATCGACCATCCCGTGCTCGTACAACCTCGAGTGAAACTCATCACCGACGAAGCTCTCAAATTAGCAAAATTGTCCATGATCGATTTTGACGAAACAACTGGAGCGTTTCTCATCAAAGATGTCGGACGAATAGCCGCGAGGTACTATATTCGTCACCAGTCCATCGAGATCTTCGGGCCACTGTTCCGGCCCAAGATGACCGAGGCAGATATACTGGACATGCTCAGTAGGAGTACAGAGGTACAAAGTCTTTCACAGACCCTCTTAGGTCGCCATTTGATCATGCGATCAACAGTTCGACCAAATTCAAGTCAGAGAATCCGAGGTGAAGGAACTAGAACTGTTAATGAAGGAGGTTCCCTGTGACGTTCGGGTGAGTGAACAGCTTCGTGCATTGGTTGTGCTGGTCTAACTCCATGCAGGGAGGTACGGAGACCGGTCAAGGGAAGGTTAACATACTGCTGCAGACCTTCATCTCCAACCTCCCCGTCCAAGACTTTGCACTCGTGTCTGACACTGCATATGTGGCGCAAAACGGCGGTCGGATCATCCGAGCTCTCCTAGAAATTGCCATCAGTCGAAAATGGGCAAATGTCACAGCTGCACTTATGGGAATGAGCAAAGCTATCGAAAAACGAATATGGCCATTTGAAGAGCCGCTAAGGCAGTTTAACCTAAAGGCAGATGTCATACACGGTCTCGGTCGGTCGCACGTGGAGTACTCCCCTGCAGAGCTCGCCACTATGACTGCCGCGGAACTAGGAGAGTTGATTGGGTTGAATGAATACCATGGCCGAGCCCTTCTAACCGCAGCCAAACAATTCCCATCCGTTGAATTGTCCAATTCCTTGCGACCTCTTGGGCCAGATACACTGAAGATCATCGTTACGGTGACCCCTACGTTTGACTGGAACTCCAAGGTCCACGGCTCCACTGAGCCTTTCTGGTTGTGGGTCGAAGACCATGAAGGAAACAAGATACTTCAATTCACGGTGATCCTTCTCCGGGAGTCGACAGATGCCCTAGACGTAGAGTTCGTGATCTCGATATCTGTGGACACTCCCCCGTCATCAATCACCATCCGAGTCGTCTCAAGCAGGTGGCTGGGTGCAGATAATGAACGGCTCGTACCACTGGACAGTCTATTCATGCCTGTGGCGTCTAACTCTCATACACGACGGGTGGATATCGGTTTCCTTACCCTCTCATCGATCCAGTTTCCAGTATTGGAATATCGGTACCCTTCCCACATTCGCGAATTCAATGCTATTCAGACCCAGGTATATTGGACTCTCATGAACACTGAACTGAACGTCCTGGTTGCTGCGCCAGCGAGTTGCGGAAAGTCCCTTCTGGCACATATGACAATCCGGTATGAGACCCCTCGGACCTTCTGATTGTTGACATGAACAACTTCCCAGGACAACTCTCCTTGGATCGCCCTCACCCTCGTGGGCCCTCGTCGTCGTTCCAAGTAGAAGCATAGCAGCGAACACATTGTCAGAATTGCGCATGATATCGGGTGCCACACCTATAGGGTTGGAACGTTCTACTGGCACCAACTTATTCGACCCACCCAGCGGAAAATTGATCAGGGTGATCACTACCACTGGCCTCCTCGAAAACCTTCGCACCAATCGTTTTTCCCCTGATCTGAGCTATCCCAAAATTGTCCTATGTGAAAACCTTGAACAAATGGACGCTAGCTACGAACTAGGGGTTACTCTCATGAAACATGCTACACAACACTCGCCCACACGTTACATCGGACTTTCCAGCCCGCTTAACGATCCGACAGACTTGGCATCGTGGTTAAATGTCGATCCTATGGGGCTTCACAGTTTCCTGCCCAGGGACCGCGAACAACCCCTAGGGTGCTCCATCCAGACGTATACGATCCCGCATTCTGGCGCACTCTTCAAATCCCTTGCAAAACCCGTATATACGGCCATTCGAGACCAACAAGCTTGTTCTGCTATCGTGTTCGTCCCCTCGCGTGGACACTGCCAAACGGTGGCACAAGACCTGATCACACAACGTGGCCTGGATTCGTCTACCGAAAGAGGATTCCTCCTGGAATCTGCGTCTGAGATTTATATTGAAGATCGCTTGGCGAGACTCCAAGATTTAGCGCTGATAAATTACGTGTCGCGCGGGATTGGAGTGTTCCATTATGCAATTTCGAAATCAGACCGCAACCTCATTCTCCAGCTATTCGCAGAGGGCATCATCAAGCTTCTCATAGCTCCCCGTGAGGCCTGTTGGAGCCTCCAAGTGCGTGCAGAGGTTGTCGTGGTCATGGGCACCCAATACGTCGAAGTCGACCCCAACAAGGCTGAACGACAACTCAAAGATTACGCACTTGTAGAGGTCGTACAGATGCAAAGCCGTGCCGTGCAACAGAGTGCACCTGGACGTTTCGTGCTGTTTTGTCCTGCCGAGGCTGGGGAGACGTTCAATAAGTTCCTGAGCGATGATGGGTTGCCGCTGGAGTCCCAGTTGTTGGAGGCGGGCGTCCTGGAGGAATGGTATCAGGAGAAGAAAAGAGATGGTTCAGTGCGCAACAAGCAGGATGGGATCGACGCGTTGTCTTACACATTCCTCGCTCGACGAGTGGTCAGCAACCCGACGTATTATGATGTCCCTTCCAATATCTCCCAAGCCGAAGTACTGTCTCGCACAGTCGACAGGCTTGAACGTGGCCAACAACTACTATGTAGATGAGATCACCTGTTACTGAGCAAGTCACATGACTATCATAGATCAATACAACAAGCACGATAGCTATGTACAAAATGGAACGCAATCCAAATCAATTTTAAGTGTTGTCTAATTTGCATTTTTGAATGCCTGTTCTAACGGATATACTTGGTCAAGACCTGAAGGCGTTCTGCAGCTTGCCTGAGTGTGCCAATATCCTTGCAAAAAGAGAAACGGGCGTAACTTTCGCCGATGTCGCAGTGCTCCTGGCAATAGAACTGACAAGGGGGTCAGCCTCCACTGGGAAGGTCCTAGTTAGATTAGTGGACTCGCCTCGCTGACAGGAATGGACGAAACACCGATCTCCATAGCAATGAACCAGCACGCCCTACAACAGCCATGAGATAACACAGACCCAGATTGAGGAGAATACACACTTGAAGTCCCTTCCCCGGCCCTGCACAGACTCGGGAAAAGGATAGTCCTGCGGGAAGTTGACTCTAGAAATATCCTGTCAACGTAGTATGAGACACCGTACATCATCCAACGTCCAGTGTATATACTTACCACAAGCACAAAGTATGTGCCCTCTGGGAGACTGTACTTCAAACCAACGCTATCAAATGCAGACAGGAGTACATCACGCCTCTCTTGGTATTCCTTGACCTGTGTTTCGAAGAACCCGCGAGACCGAGCTTGTTCAAGTCCCGTCGCAACGGCCTCCTGCAAGGGCGAATTGGTGCAGAATACAATGCGCGTGCAAGCAGCGAGAGTAGGCTTGATTATAGGTTCGGGGCCAATGAGCCAGCCAACACGCCAGCCTGTTGCAGCAAATGCCTCTGAAGAAACGGAATAAAAAGGGTGAGAGTCACAGAAGAATCTTTCACGCTTACTGCCAGCTGAGAGTACCGTAACGGTCCTGTCCCACATACCGGGGAGGGTTGCAAACCGAACGTGCTCTTTTCCGTCGTAGAGAAGGCAGTCGTACTGGGAGGATCAAATCATTGAAAACACTATACACGGCACCAAACGAAATGAGCATACCACTTCATCCGCCATCACGAGTAAGTTGAACTCCTCTGCAATAGCTGCAATTTTCTCGAGTTCCTCCCTGCTGAAGACTTTTCCGACAGGGTTATGAGGAGTGTTGAGTATTATCATTTTCGCTCGGGGAGTAATAGACCGGCTAGGACTTGTTTGAGACACCTAGACCAGAGATAGTGAAAATTTGGTGTACCGTAATTCGTCAAAGTCTATCTTCCATTCGCTGCTATTAGGCCGATCGCCTTCAAGGTTAGGGTGAAGGGGGACATAAACGGGTTTTCCGCCATTGAAGGTAACCGAAGGAAGGTACTGGTCGAAGAAAGGCTCGAACATAATCACTTCATCGCCCTGCTCCAAGAACGCGGTGAACACGGAGTATTGCCCTTGGTAGGTACTTAACAGGATGACAATGACATCGTAAGGAGGACGGTACCTTCGTTAGCACCACTTGTGACAAGGATCTCGGTCTCGACATCAAGAGACCTGTTGAAAGATGCCTCGTAGAAGTTCTTGATGGCTTGGCGCAAGCGTATGCGACCTTTTGGATGGGAGTAATGATTCGACAAGGTCTGTTTGAGTGCTTCGTTGGCAGCGTCCGTGACCCATGAGGGAGGTGGGAAGTTCATATACCCCTGGCCGAGGTTGATACAGTCAGAGGGAAGATTTGCGGCACTGGACATAGGAGATATGAGAAAGCAAGCAAGACCGAACACGATGGTGAATCACTTATAAATCGACCAGACATCCTGCGCCAACGCGCGTCCGTCATGCAGACGGGAAGAGAACTGAATGATTTTTGAGCGATCACTGGGGCCGTCCGTCGGTACGTTCATTGGAATGGGAAGTTGTGTAGAGGTACGGTCAGTTGCAGTACTTGTGGACGAGATCAGACGACTGAGCTTTGATATGATTGGTGAAAAGTGACTCCGAACGAGCGTCATTTTTACGGAGGGTGACAGCAGCAGTGGGTGGTTGATGTCAGTCTCGACGAAGAGCTGGCGACTGATTCAGAACGACTGGTATCCACGCTTCGATTCACTCAACAATTGATTACTTGGATCAGAACACACGAAAACACCGTCCAGGGCAGCCCATTAAGTGGTTGCAAGCCATGGAACTTGCCTACGTGGTACTATCTTATGTAATCAGTACTCCCACGTTCACCTCGTGATCTGTTACTTTCCAGAAGTAACTTCAAGTTCTGAAAACTGCTCGACGCGTCGGGACCACCATGACCACTGCTGCAACGGGCAAACACCACCTGGTCACTATCGAAGAGTACGTGCGCCACTCTCTAGTCTCATTTAATCCTTTGTTTATAACCCCCAAATCAAAGATCTGGGTTGTCAGACACCCAACCATCACAAACAGCCAGTGACGTGCCTTCTCCGACTGAAAGTGATGAGGAAGAGGATTTCCGGTACCCCGCAGACGATTCGGAAGAGGATGACCACTTTATTTATCCTGCCAACGCCGCGGAACTGATTATAAACGAACATTCGGTGGTGGTTGCTGATGGCGCACCAGAACAACAGCATGAAAACCAAGTACCTCCCCACCCAGCCAGTGACAATTGGCCAGAGGAAAATTCGGATCGAACTTCATCTCCAGTATCCCCACCTCCTGTGCAGACTCAGCCGCATCCTTCTCCTGCTCAGTTCGAGGCATTGTCTGCTGCTGCTTCCTCTGGTGACCTCGCTCTTCTGAAGAGACTCTTTGCCACCGCGCTGCAAGGCGGCGACCTGGAGGCGTTCGCTTTAGCTAACGATGCTTCCTCCCGCACGGGTTTGACCCCCCTTCATGCTGCTGCTAGCCGAGGTTACCTTGATATCGTCCAATGGCGTGAGTTTTGAACACACCATGAACCATATTTTGGTTATTCACCAATTCTACGCCAGTAATCGAGGAGTGTGGTGCAATTCCAGGCTTGGAGGACCGAGAGGGAGAGGTCTGTGTCTTCTGCTCGTTCTATGCCCGTGTCTAACAGCCCCACAGACTGCTTTACATAAAGCTGCCCTGCATGGCCACTTGTCGATTATCCAATGCTTGCTTCAAGCCAAGGCAGATGCTCATGCCCGTGATGCAGACGGGTGGACCGCACTTCACAATGCTTGCTCAAAGGTAAATCTACAGCGTCCTTTGTCTGTCGCGACGGTGAAACATGACTCTTTCTATAGGGATACCTTGATGTCGTCAGATGGCTCTGCGAAAGCGGAGGTGCAGCGGACGAACTAGATGGTGTGCGCGGTGTCGACCTTCGTAGTAAAGGGGGCTGGACCCCTCTTAGTAGGTTTCCATCTATCTTGGTTGGTCCTTCTATTCACGACGCTGTTCATAGTGAACGCTGCCTCCAAGGGCCATCTTCCAGTTGTGCTATATTTGCTGACCAAACAAGGTGCAAACCCTCTTATTCGAAATAATTGGGGAGAGACTGCATATGACGCTGCTGCTCCCGTATTTGAAGTTTGGATCTGCGAGGTATACTACATTCATTATTCGCCTTCCTTCGTGTTCTCATGGGATTATCTAGGTTTTACAAAAAGCCGAGGCAGAGCGATGGCGTGGTACCACTGTACCATACAATCCACTGTCCGTGCACACAACGGTACCTCTGATCCTGTATGAGAACCAGCGCCTCGACACTCGTTTGAAAACACTTGCAGTCTCAGGAGGACGAGCCCGATTTTCTGCATCCGGACTTGGAAGGCGTGGTCGCCCTGCTCCATTCGAACTGAAGCTACCTTCGCCGAATGAAGAAACCGGTGCAAAACTGGTGGCATCGTGGCGTAGTGATGTGCAGCTCCCTCTCAGATCGGATCCGTACATTTTACCCATACATTCCCACCGCGACATGCCTACACAGGAGGGTGCAGAGAGAAGTCACTTTTGGTTGTAAGCGTCCTCGATTTCAACTGAACGGTCAAGTTTGAAATAACACCACAGATCTGAGTGGACTCTCGATCTCACGCACCCTGGAGTGGACACTGAAGCAGGCTGGCAGTATGCACAGAGTTTCAACGCCTCAGATGAAGCCTGGTCATCCGAACCCCCTCCACATCTCTTGTCCAGTAGCGCAGTTCAATCAGGGCTGTCCTCCCCAGTGCGAAATCACAGTCACGAAGGTAGTTGCAGCTCGTCTACACCACCCACGGCCCCACATACTCAAACTTGGGTACGTCGTAGACGCTGGGTCCGAGTCATGCGCCGTAGACTTGATATACCACCCCTCCCCTTTATGGAACCTGACGGTGCGATGTATCACCCAGCGCTGGATGGATCCTTGATCATCCATGTGAGTCATGACGAAAGTAATTCGAGAGAGGAAGACGGACAAGAGCTCGGAGCCATGCGTTCGAACCCTCTATCTTCCGCGCAGGACTACGTAGCTCGTGCACGTTATCTCGTGGGAAACCGATCAGAAAGCAGTAGCGGGGCTCTTTCGGCCGTGGAAGCTCGTCGCACGATTGCTAAACTGGAACGAGCAACGACGGAACTACGACAGGGAACTCTGAGTACGTGGAGCCCGCATTCCACCCAATAATTAATAGTTTCCTTTTCCTAACACATCTTGCACAACAGGTGATGAAGATGCTGAGCGAAAAACTCACGCTGAGGTCCTCCTGAACGCATACAGCAGGGAGTTAGAACGGCGTCGACTCTCCGCAGGTGCTCAAGGCCTTGTTATTTCCGGCTCAGATGAGGAACTCTGCGACGACGACGAAGACGACGAAGACGAGGATGAAGATAAAAAAAAATACCACCCAGGGTCCTCTCCTGCTGCTACAGCCTGTACACCCTCAGTCGCCCCAACAGACCTTACGCCACACCTATCCCACGCGCCAGAGTTCCGTGTTCCCACGCGTGAAGCGCCTCAGAAGATGGCTTCCTCAATGTGGCAGCCAACTCCTCACGCAGTCCATGTGCAGTGGCAGAGAGATGACGCAGTCCACGCGTGTAACGACTGCCAGCGTCGGTTTAGCTTTATTGTCAGAAGAGTGAGTGATCCAGTGTTTCAGTAATCGCAGCATTCTGATTTTGTGATGTTGCATATAGCACGTGAGTACCAAGGAGGCTTGTGTAATGGCTTCTCTCTGACCTTCATCTGTAGCATTGCCGAAGATGTGGTCGTATATTCTGTGACCGGTGTTCGTCTCATAGGGTCCTCCTCGACCCGTCTGAGATCGTGCATGATCCAGCTTTTTCAGAATCTACCGCCTCATCATCGTCACAGCGTGTTTGTCAGTGTTGCTTCGACGAACATGCTGCAAGCGTTCCAGAGAGGTTTCGAAGCTCGGGGTCTTCCGCCATAGAGCGCATCGTAGTTGATCAAAGCAGGCTAATTGCGCCTGGACAGCTCGGGCGACAGGATTCTAGCTCGCAATTGAGCGACCTCGCAGAGTAAGTCCGTGGTGCTCTACGAGTTTGGGGGGTTAGCTTAGCACTGTTGCAGATGTCCCGTTTGCGGTACCAGCCTCGCGGATTTGGAGCTTCCCACGGATCACGTCAGGAGCTGCCTAGAAGGTGGCACCGGCGCTGTTCCCCAAACGGCGAAGTATCTGGTGTATAAACTTCCTGCTGAAAGCGCTCTGCTTGGAGTTGAATGTAAGTTTTACGAGGAGGTGTTCGTGGTACCTAATAACATGTCATTCAGGTGTCATCTGTCTGGAAGAATTTACGAAACTGTCTGTCGTTGCACGACTGAGCTGCTTCTGCAGTTTCCACAACGGTGAGACCCGTTCTTTTCACTCTTACCGACAAACAGTTAACAACCATTTGTAGCATGTCTGACTTCTTGGTTGAAACGAGGCAGGAGCTGTCCCGTCCACGGTCGTTGAGGGCTATGTAAGCTAAACGATCGCAAATACCCATGGCAGCGCTTTCGTGCTGGTTAACTGCATGCCCCTCTACCTAATGTCTGATTACATACAAATGGAATAAATACTGCGCGACCTCATGCATTACAAACTCCGGATATAAAATCATGTCTTCAATTATCAGTCGCCATCTCGAGGTTCGTAGAAAGTACTATAGCGTATCCTGCTCTGATCCACCCGTATGACGTTGGTCAAATCTTCCGTGTCTGGAGGAACAATGTCTTGACCCTTGATGCCGTCATCTTGGTCGTCTTCAAACCAGGTCGAGGGGTCATCATCATCGTCCCAATCGCCCTCGTCCATGTCTTCGAGGTCAGAGTCTGTGGGCTTATAGTTCCTACAGTGTGGGGTTGAGATTCCTTCCGAGTACAAAGGCAATTGGAAGAGAGAAGAGGAGAGAAAAAAACCTACATGAACGTCCATATACGGGCATCCATCTCCTGTCTGGATAGGACTTCTCCTTTGATTGGCAAGCCGATGCGTCTTTTCCTGTCGTCTGCGCGCTGTTGTCTCGCCAAGTCAAGGGCGTGCGCACGCTGTTCCAATTCCACTGCTTCCTGTACACTGAGCGATCCAACTTGGTGGCTCGTGTTGTTTGATGCTAGTGGGGCCTAGATGCAACGAATGTTGGTTATCTAAGATCAGGTATATGGGTGAGATGTACACACATATCGTGACAGTGCGCGCCATTTGGCATCGATGACTCGAGGTTCAGGTTGCTTGTCGACATTCATTATCTCATCAGAGTTGATATTCGTGTCCTTGAGACTCTTCCGGATCTCTTCAATGCCTTCAAGCTCCAGCAACCGAGATTCTATTGTGGTCTGCTCCGCAGAGAGGCGCTGCACGAGGGCGGATGTGGAAGCAGTCCTGTATATGTACACATTTTGTCGTGGTCAGTCTTGAACGCTTCGGAGCAGTCCCAACCCATGGATACTGCATACAGATGAGTAGACCTACGACGAAGAGAGTAACCTTTCGTTTCGATCGTGCTGGTCGTGCAGCTCCCTCACGGACATCTCTGTGATCGGCTTCGGCTTCGGCTTTGGTAGCGTCCTAAAGCCTGGTGGCAATGCTAGTTTCTTGGTACGCATTGGGGATATTGGGGACTGTGGGCTGCTGGCTCTTGTAGGTCCCATGTTGTGGTGAAAAGGTCAGAGTAGAATATACGTAGACAAGTACTGCTTCAAGGGATGGTGACTGGCAACAACGACTTTATACTATAGAGCCAGAAGGAACTAGGTTACCGTTTTTGGTAGTACATAGTCAGAGTTTGAACATTCGTTGGACGACCAAGTGGTACATATTCGCCTTGCTACATAAATATGTGACTTTATTTTTCACTAAGCCTCGTAACGTGAATTGGTTTCTCGGAGACCTTACATGAACATGTCACTCTAGAACGGAGCTTAGCACGCAATACAGGCAACGGAGTGTGGCGAATGCTTACCGCTCCCGGTGGCATGAATTCGTCGTTATCAGGGTCTCTCGTGTTATTCCCTCCACCACGGGGCCTTCTACCAAATGTGGGCCTGAGGGGGTTACCAGGATTTGGTCCCACAGGATCAAAGCGTGCACCCGGAGGCGCTCCCATGGGCGGTAAATATCCGTCACCGCCCCATGGACCCCTGAAATTGTCTGGCCGTCCGCCTCTTCGACCAAAGATAGGATGGTCGAAACCGACGAACATGCCGTCCCCTCCATGACCAGGGAAGAGGGGGGGTGGTGAGAACGGATTCATCCCGAACGGTTCCAGGTCTCTCCGTCCAATCTCAAGAGGATTTTCGGGTAGTATGTGTGAGGGGAGGTGGTACGGGAAGTCCTCTGGAGGCGTAATCGGTCGCGGGCGAGCGGGAGGGGGGTTGACTGCCTGTGGAAGATTGGCGGATCCTGCGTTCATGGAAGCGTCCTCTACTTCCTCTGCGTAACCTTCCTTCTTCAGTCCTGGTACGAGCTTCTGTACGATTTTGAGTTTGAACTGGGACACGAAATCCGCGATGCGATTTGAGGATATGAAGCCATGCACAAGGGGTTGGGCACAAGGTTCCGAGAGATCATAGGGATAGAACGAGGGTGATGTAAAGTCATAGGTAGATACGTCCAAATGAGCGGATTTGTCGCTCTGGAAGTCATGTTAAGCACAGATGTATATACAGGGGTAAGAGCTGCGTACTTCAACAGCGATGGCAGTGGTCAGAGTCCGCTGGCCAAGTTTGATGATCTTTACAAGAAACTCGAGAGTACTTTGTTCGTGTCTGTACCTGAAGGTGTAGTCTACGGATTCCCGAGTGTTCCAGTCGCTTGGTAGGACATTGCTGGGAAATGATCTTGGAGGAGATGTGTCGTCAATCGCGATCAAGCGGAAGGCGAGGGTCGACAATATTGCGTGAACTAGAGCAGCAAGTGCATCATTAGGAGACTTCAATGTTTTGTTCGAGGCAGGGAGCTGAGCTGCTAGTCGTGTGGTAAGTGCAGCTGGTTCCAAAATGTTGGTGGCCATTGTGCTGAAGTTGTAAGCCCCACGTTCAAACTCACACGGGTTAGCATAGTTGACGTAACACATTGCTGGTGCCTTGCGATTCTAACACAGCCAAACAACACCTTTTACTCTGACGACGCTCACTGTCCTTCACTTCAACATCTCACCTTTTCTTCTGGAGTCATGGCGCGGAGAGATAGATCACACACTCCGGACAGCTCAAACAAAAGGGTAAGACCTTCTCATCGTTCTCCTCGGTCTCCTTCGCCGACTAGGCGGAATACCCAAAGACCCAGCAGGAGATACGACGACGAGAGGGATAGGGATAGGGACAGAGAGAGAGAGAGAGACAGGGATAGGGATAGGGATAGGGACAGGGACAGGGACAGGGCAAGAGAAAGGGACAGAGACAGAGAAAGGGACAGGGACAGAGATGGAGGCAGGGAGCGCTATCGGGATGACCGTCACCGCGACGACAGACGAAGAGATGGTCACAGGGACGACAGAAGGGATGATCGTCGTGACGACCGACGGCGCTCACGCTCTCCAGATCGCAAGGACCGTGAGCGTCGGCCTCCTTCTCCTGCAGCAGTAAAACCCACCTTTGAAGCTATCCCCACACCCACTCCACCACCAGAGGACGAAAAAATGAAAGCTAAACGGGCCAAGCTCGACGCTTGGAAGAAAGAGCGTGAGGCCAAGAAGGCTCTCGACGAGGCGAAAGCAAAGGCTATGGCGCTTGCCGGAAAGTCAGCTCCAGGTTAGTTGGCATCATTTTATGGGCTTGATGAGATTTCACACCACTTGATCTTGCCTCTCAGCACCCCCGGCGCCAATGCCTGTCAAGCCCGGAACGTCACTGAACCGTGCAGCGTTGACTGGCCTTGGCTTGAAAGGTCTCCCGCTCAAGCCGGAAGTTCTTAAAGCCTCAAAAGCTGCTGCAGCTGTGATGGATGACTCTGTGGAGACGAAGCGCAAGTTGGAAACCCTCGGTGACATGCCTGCTATCGACATGACTATGGCCGACGGAGAGGCCAGCGTTGGTGACCTCGAGGTCGACGACGACGATGAAGAAGCGAATCGAATGGATCAGGCGATGAAGAACAAGGCTGCCGACGCTATGGAGGAGGAGGAAGAAATGGACCCTCTAGATGCATACATGAGTGGTGTGGGAGAGGAGGTGAAGAAAGTCAATGCCGAAGACATCCTGAAGCTGAATCGCAGTGGCGGTTTCTCTCGTGTTCGGCTAGACGACCGCATGGCTGAAGATGGTGCCGACGATACCGTTGAACCGGTTGTGGAGGATGAGCTTGACGCTACTGAGTTGAACCCAGAGGACATTCTTGCGTTAGCTGCCAAGAAGGCGAAGAAGAAGGACATTGCTGCAGTCGACCACTCTCGTGTGAAGTACGAACCATTCCGGAAGGAGTTCTACCTCCCACCGCCGGATATCGCCAGCATGACAGACGACGAGGCTGATCTCTTGAGACTTGAGCTGGATGGCATCAAGATTCGCGGTATTGACTGCCCTAGACCTGTCACAAAGTGGAGTCACTTCGGTCTCCCCGCTACCTGGTGCGCACTTGCATTCAGGATACGAGTGACGTCCTTACTTATCTACTTGTGTCTATTTCATAGCTTGGATGTCATTAAACGACTCAATTACACCGCTCCCACCGCTATACAGGCTCAAGCCATTCCTGCAATAATGTCTGGCAGAGATGTGATTGGTGTTGCGAAGACAGGTTCTGGCAAAACAATTGCATTCCTCTTACCTTTGTTCCGACACATCAAAGATCAACGACCACTTGAACAGATGGAAGGGCCCCTCGCTATAGTCATGACACCCACCCGCGAGCTTGCTGTACAGATTCACCGGGAGTGCAAGCCGTTTTTAAGAGTGATGAATTTGCGGGTAAGTTCGATGCTCCTTTCTCGCTCTCACACTTCCTGACTGGTTATGACGTTTCAGGCTGTTTGTGCATACGGCGGTTCGCCGATCAAGGATCAGATTGCAGAGCTCAAGAAGGGCGCCGAGATAATCGTTTGCACTCCAGGACGCATGATCGATCTTCTTACGGCCAATTCTGGTCGTGTCACGAACCTGAAGCGCGTTACCTACGTCGTGCTTGACGAAGCTGACAGAATGTTCGACATGGGTTTCGAACCACAGGTGATGAAGATTGTCAACAATATCCGACCAGATCGCCAAACCGTACTCTTCTCTGCCACTTTTCCAAAACAAATGGACTCTCTCGCTCGCAAGATCCTGCAGAAGCCTCTTGAAATCACAGTCGGCGGTCGCTCTGTCGTCGCAGCGGAAATCGAGCAGATCGTCGAGGTTCGCTCGGAGGACTCCAAGTTTAACCGACTGCTAGAGATTCTCGGACAGATGTATAACGAGGATTCAGAATGTAGAACACTTATCTTCGTCGACCGTCAAGAGGCTGCCGACAACCTGTTGCGTGACCTGATGCGAAAGGGATATCTATGCATGTCTCTTCACGGAGGCAAAGACCAGGTAGACCGTGACTCCACCATCGCTGACTTCAAGTCTGGTGTCGTTCCCGTCGTCATTGCTACATCCGTTGCTGCTCGTGGGCTAGACGTCAAGCAGCTGAAGCTCGTTATAAACTTCGACGCTCCCAATCATATGGAGGACTACGTCCATCGTGCCGGCAGAACGGGACGCGCTGGGAACAAGGGAACATGTGTCACGTTCATCACTCCTGAGCAAGAGAGGTACTCGGTCGACATCTATCGCGCCTTGAAAGCAAGTAATGCAGCCACGCCCAATGAACTCGAGGAGTTGGCAAATGGTATGTTTACCCTGATTTTTCTCGGTTCAGCGTAGTTATCGACACGTATTACTTCCCTCAGGCTTCTTGGAGAAGGTCAAGACAGGGAAAGCACAAGTTGCTGGCTCTGGTTTCGGCGGTAAGGGCTTGGATCGTCTTGACAAGGAACGAGAGGCAAAAGATCGTGCCGAGCGTAAAGCATACGGCGAGCCAGAAGACGAGAAAACGGATGAAGCTCCCAAGGCATCGACTGGTACTACTGGTGGCGACGATATGACCTTCGGCAACTTCAAGGTAGAGATTAGGCGTGGCCCCGCCCCGGACTCGTCCAAGGGTGTTTTGGGCATCGCTGGAGCTGCTGCAGCGGCGCGGCGCCTTGCCCACGCCAAGGAAGAGGAGAAAGTACAGGCACAGATCAAGACCGCCCAAGATGCTGCCAATCGTGCAGGCAAAGACTCGGCTGCCCAGAAACAAGCGCTCAGCGTCGTGGCCAAGCTCAATGCTCAGCTGAAAGCCATGAAACTCGTTCTGCAGTCTCAGATACAACACGAAGAGAGCGGCGGCAGAAAGGTGAATCCAGATTCGACAGACTTCCACGCAATCATACCCATCAACGACTATCCCCAAAAAGCCAGGTGGAGGGTTACCAACAAGGAGACGATGGTTCAGGTATGTATCGACTACCCTCCGTTGTGAGCATACCTGACGTCTGTTCCACTAGCTCATCGATATGACAGGCGCCTCTGTCACCAACAAAGGTGAGTTGAGTAATAAGCAATGTAATACCTTCCCAATCGACTTGCGTTTGGACAGGTATCTATTACGAATCTGGAAAGGAACCGCCTGCAGAGGGTCCACCCAAACTTCACCTTCTTGTAGAGTCGAACGAAGAGTTCAGAGTTCGTAATGACACTTATCCTGTCTCGAATGTTACGCAAGGCTCATTTGCTGTCTCTGTTCAGGTCGAGCAAGCGGTTCGAGAGATCAAGCGCCTCCTTATCGAAGCTTCTGCTGCGGCGTTACAGGCGGAGATGCGAAACCCAAGTGCAGTGGTTGGACGATACAGTGTTGTCTAATGGGATGGGCACTGAATCTTACTATAATTGTTTTACCCAATGTGATTATTCTTGACACTCGAGATATTTTGCACCGAGTTTAGTGAACTGGTTGGTACAGGCTCTTTCCCACCACTGAGCGGTCGAGTCAGTCTGCTAGGGTGTGGTGGACTTGAATCTGAGGTGGTGTTGTTATTGTTAGAATGAATCACGTGCACAACAACCCCAGGCGCGCGGGGGAATTTTGGTGGTAAGTAGATCGCCATGCGGCACGCTCAGCAACGTCAGTCTGGCGTGGGCGATTACATCAGCGCGTGCCCGAGACCGCAGGCACGTGCCGTCCTGATCTGGAAACATCCGACATATCCCATAGTGGCCCGCCAACTTCCTCACAGTCCTACTATGTACGCCATAACGGTTTCGTCTGCCATCTGACAAAAACTGATAAGAGGGCAGGGATTTCCCGGACTCAGTTGCTGCCTAAGGAGGGCAAAGAATGCATCAGTAGACTTACAAGGGTCTTAACAGCACTTAGTCAGAGCTTATCCTAGCTTATTGGTACTTACCAATCTTGCAGAAATCTCAAACTTTTTCTCCAGAGTATCAAGAGCACTAAGGAAGTAAGTTGGGCTGAAGTAGTTCTTGATTGATTTTGTCAGTCTTAGAGTCTTGGTTCCAAAGTAGCATCCAGTGTTTAAGCATCTCAAGTGACCCAGCCTCGAAATAAGCCAGTAAGATATATAAGTACACTATGAAACCAACTCGAATGTATGATTATCAATGAAGCAATTAACACAGAATCCATGGTACAGATCCAAGGAATTATGAAAAACATCATGCTCTGAAACAACCTCCATACCATAAGTTGGGAGTAAATGAGCACCATGGACAATGCTGCCAAGGTGAATGATGGCAAGGTTCTTTGAACCATTGTCCAGGAAGGATGGGGAGACCATCCACATCCCCATTAGATCATTGGGTTCATCTGCAAGGCAGTGTAGGAAAGCAATCTTCCCTATGTCTAAAAGTGCCTATTGTCTGTGTCTCCTTTGCCCTACCACATTGTCCAAACACCACCATCCATCTTGTTGTGCATCATGGAAACCCCTTCTTCTTTACAGATCCCCATGTCCATGTCCACCCAGATCTGTTACGGCCCATCCTAACTGACAAACACTATAAGAGGGCAGTGATTTCCCAGACTACTAGGGATTAGCTATGGGTAGTAAATAGGTATAGAATAAACTCACCTCAGCTGCTGTCTAAGGAGGGCAAAGAATGACTGAGGGATCTGAAGTAAAAAGTGAGTATATATACATGTAGTGGAATGGGCAAAGAAGCACTCACTAATGATGACAGGGGATTAGGAACAGGAACATAAAAGGAGGTGGAGTTAAATGATGTAAGACAATGATGAAATGCCCCTGGAGACTTGGGAGTGACAAAATACAGTGAACTCCAGAATCAGAACACCAACTCTGGAGTCTTGGAAAACCAGAGATTGTACCTCCACTCTGCTTCCAGGCAGACCCACTTGGAGTCTCAGCATCTGCTCAGAATCCATCAAGAACTTGCATGGACTGTCATTGCACTTCATCATCATCTACTTATCATCACTCCTGAGCCCCCAGGGGTGCTCCATCATTACTTTACATTGCTTAACCCCATCTCCTTCATGTTCCTGTTCCTATTCCCCTGATTATTA
>KN825037.1:0-37124 GCA_000827395.1 Paxillus rubicundulus Ve08.2h10 | reverse complement strand
ATTTCCCACAGACATAGCTCAATCAGCCCATCCTGACAAAAACTATAATAGGGCAATGATTGCCCAGACTCAGCCGCTGCCAAAGAGGGGCAAAGAACAACTATATTCACCTATAATAGGGCAGTGATTGCCCAGACTACTAGGGATTAGCTAGGAGTAGTAAATAGGTATAAAGTAAACTCACCTCAGCTGCTGCCAAAGAGGGGCAAAGAACAACTGAGGAATCTGAATTGGAAACTAAGTATATATATGTAGCAGAGTGGGCGGAGAAGTGCTTGCTAATGATAATAAAGGGAATAGGAACAGGAACAAAGGAGAAATGGAATTAAGCGATGTAATGGAAGTGATGGAGCATCCCTGGATGCTCAGGAGTGATGACAAACAAAGAATGATGAGATGTGATAAGAGGCCATGTGAATTCCACATGGATTCCGAGTGGATCTGCCTGGTGGCGGAGCAGAGGTAGGAACTCCGACATTCCAGAAATGCAGAGTTGGTGTTCCAGTTCCAGAGTTCATTTTATTTTGTCACATCCATTACTCAAAATGCCCTTACTAAAATATCCACTCAGCCAACCCATATCATACAGGATTTTCTCACACCTCAGCCCATCCATACCCTACAACTACAGGCTGTAGGTCAGCCAACAATTGGCTGGCCTGTCTGGTATGGGTTTTTGTCAACCTCAGCTGTCCATATTCTATGGTCCAAAGCACTACATGGGCTCCAAATGTGAAGGAAAAATGAAGCCATTATCCAAAATCTGCACATGGGCAGAAAGTCAAAAGCAATAAGCTATCACAGATGCTGTTGCCCGATGTGGTAGGCAGAAGTGTAGCATGGAAAATCATTGCTGTATATCATTAGTTTTGTCCACTCTACCCTTCATAGTTTCCACCATTTCTGTTTTCAGCACACCTGTACGTTCTCAACCCACATGTACATTTTCACCCTCACCCATGTGTTTGTAGCCTCCCTTGTGCATTTTTAGTTTCAGGATGACCTTGTAGACTGCCCCAGAAGTAGGAGGGTGGCAAAGATGATCCTCATTGCCAGACAACCATCCAGCAGGGCCTCATGTGGTAGTTATAGTCCTTTTGTTGCACACTCATTACCATTTTGCATCATCATAATACATCCAATATATTCTTTTTGTGCTTTCACTATTTCTGTGGTCGCCTGGCACGACTGAAGGAGTGCCCACCTGCAAACCAGATGTTGGGCCTACATAGTGAAAATTATACCTGAGTCACTCGAGAATGATGGGACATATATATGGGGATCTATAGACTAGTAAGTATACGACATGTGTCCTAGCTCTGATATACAGACAACACTCAGTCAAAGTCTGTTATATTTGATACATGGTACCCAACCAAGACAGTGGGGACATCCTTTCATTATTCAAACTGGGTCTGCAGGATATGCTGCCCATCAGATGCCTGCTAGTGGTACAAATTTTAATGATCCTTATAAAGTAATGGGTGAGGCATGGAAGAAGTACAGTGACGTGTTCTGTGTGTCATGAAAATTGGATATTTCGTGTATCAGTGCATATTTTGAGTATTTCATGTATTTCGGTAAGAGCAAACATGCTCACGTGTTTTTCCTTTTCTGGTGTCCTCGTGTACCTCACACATGTAGTCACTAAGGTAGACTACAGTACGACACCTCTAAGGTAAGTACATGATTACCTAAGATATGTGCATATGTTTGTATTCCTACAATATTCCCACCATCTTGAAACTGGACCCAGTGTGTCAAAAATGCACCTGATTGTGTCAAAAATGATGACACCATCTCAAAATTGGATTGGATGTGTCAAAAATGGATGGACTCTTAGAAATGCACCCAATCCAACCCAGCCATCTGAAAAACAATGAAGTGGGCTGGGCATGTTGAAATTGGACTTGATGTGTCAAAAATGGATGGATCACCTTGGGAGTGGGTAGTTGAAGTGGCTGGAGCATTGGACACCTTGGGTATGGTGTAAGGGCATTGGCTGTGGGATGGCTGGCCTGGCAACAAATTATGTTTTCATCACATGGGATGTGTTTTGACTGTAGATCTATGTATAATGTATGATATGATATGATTGAACAAAATTAAAATGAAAGTGAATTTGAAAGATTGTGTAGGATTGTGTGGCAGTGTGTAGTGATGTGTAGGATGACAGGGTTTAGGGTGGAACACTTCTGGGCAGATGTTGCCTGGGGGAGGAATGAGGGCATGGCAATATGTTTTCAGCAGGGGAGTACGTGTTACATGGGGTGACACTAAAGTACTCTACCCAAGTAATGATCCTAGATAGACCACTATCCTTGTTAAGGATGAGTCTTCAAAGGATATAAAGAGCAAAGCAATCATTCACAGGTTGATCAAGACCTGAGGAGCAGAAGTGTCATTGCAAAAGAGATTATTGCATAGAACAAACTAGAGTACAATACAGCAGTTCTGCTACTATATATACTTGTTGTCTATGTCGCACGGACCAGGAGAGGGAGATACACTATTGGTTGGAAAGTGAGAGAACATCAGAGAAGGCACAGCCTTTGAAGAGAAAAACTTGGACAACTTGTGAAGAGAAGACCTGATCAAGGAATAGAGTTCGTAGAGTGAAACGTATCACAGAATGTCATGGAAACAAAGAAAAGAATAGGGGGTTAACTATATTGTAACATTACCCCTTCTTTACATTGAAAGTCTCAGACTTTCTTCAAAACTCTCTATATTTGGGACCAGGTGAACCAGTCATGTTTGCATTGGTGGTAGAGTCGAAGATGTTGTCATTGTCATCAATCAGAGTGTTTTGGGAAAGGGGTGCAACAAGGGCAATTGAACTGGGTGTGTCCAGGTTGGAATTGTCGGCAGATTGGACACTTGTACCATTCGCAATAAATTCGGATATGACCGAGGCAGTGGCATTGGAAACAAGAAGAGTTGTATCTAGGGTGAGATGGAGAGAGCAGGGCTCAATCTCGGACATCTTGCCTCTCGGCTTCATTGACAGCTAGAGCTACTTGTTTGAGTGTGAGTTGAAACACTTGTTCAGTAGATAGATCTACATCAATAGGATCTTTTGAGGAATCTCTGCTTCCTTGTCATTGTGTGGTCATGAGATTGTTGTGGGCGAGGGGAAGGGAGAAGATGGTGATGGTAGTCTTTCGTCTGGACATCTTTCTTCGTGGAGTTGCAGGAGGATGAGGGTTTTCATTGGAAGTGGTAGTGGTGTTCGGGTCAAATGGGGTAGGTCGTCGGACAGGGAGAGGGGAGGGACTCTCTGAGTCAGAGTCTTCGGACGATGAAGAAGGGAGTCCATCTCATGGACGTAGAGGGTTTTCAAAAGGACGTGGGAGATCTTTGTGGGTGTTATAGACCAGGTCGTCAAAGCCAAGTTGGTGAAGGTTCAGCACAAGTAGGTCTTGTTGTTTGTACTGCAAATGTTCCAACGTTTCTCTGACCCAATCTATCGCGATGGAAGCACGGGGAGTTCATTGAAGGTACTCAATGATGTTTTGAGCCCTGAAGTTTTGAAGGAGGGCTAAGTAGTTGTTTAAGAGGGGTTACCTCTCTAGGAGCCAGGGAGTCAGACTGGTGAAGTTACGGGACTCTTTGATGTAAGCAATGTATTTGTTCTTCATGGTGGAGGAAGGGTGTTCCGTGAGGGGTCAAGCAAAGGGAATGGGACGTTCTGGAAGACGACGGTTAAGGTTTCGATGAGTGGAGGTCATCTTTGGTTTTGTAGTGGTTTATTTTCTACATGGTGGACAAAGAGTTTCTGGGAAGTCCCTTGGGTGTGCTTTCTTATAAGCGTTCAGGACTTCCTTGGTGTGGGTGAGATTTCCTGCGGATTCCCAGGAATTTTTGGAAGAAGGATAACCCTTCCAAGATACAAGGTATTTTTGTCTTTGAGGGTTGCCTCAATGTGAAAGGATGTTTTCAATTTTGTATTCTTCTTCTCCATCAATCAGGTCAGGAGGGGGTTTTAGGAAATTTGTTCCATGTTCAGAAGTTTCCCAATAGGAAGATAACAGGGAAGCATGGAAGACGTCATGAATCTTCCAGGTTACGGGGAGTTTCAATTGATAAGAGATAGGAGATAGGACTTGGGTGATTTCAAAGGGTCCTTCTCTTTTGGGGAACAGTTTTCTGGAAGAGTATCCAAGTTTTAAGTTCTGACCTTCTAGCCAGACCTTATTGCCAGTTTTCCAGGGTTTGAAGTTCAAAGAGATTCTTTCTCTCATGACACATTGTGCAATTTTGTGGGCTGCTAAGGCTTCTTCTCATACTTCTTTTAGGGACGAAAGTCGTTCTTCCACGGAAGGAAGAGGGGAGTTCTTGTTTATCAATGGGTAAGATCGGGGTTCATATCTGAACATGAGGAAAAAGAGGGACTTCTTTGTGACAGAGTGGATGTTGGAGTTATGGGCAAATTTGGTGGTGGATAGAAGTCTAGACCAGTCGTTTGGTTTTCCTTTGCAGAAGATGTGGAGATATGTTTCAACTTCTTGGTTCATTTTTTCTGTCTCTCCATCGGATTGAGGATGGTAAGCTGTGGAGAGGGATAGTCTAGAAGACAGCCAAGTTCTTTGGCAAAGGTGGAGGTGAATTGAGGACCTCGGTCAGAGATGACCTTGTTGTGAAGTCCAAAGTGAATGTAAACCATTTTCAAAAATAGATCAGCAACACCTGCTGCATCAATGTTTTTGTTGCAAGGAGATAAAATTACCCCCTTCATAAGCCCATGGTCCACCGTGACCATAAGGGAATCAAAACCATCGGAGATCAGGAGATCCGTGATTAAATCAATGGAGACCTGTTGAAAAGGGCAGGTCGCCATGGACGGAATTGGAGATAGTGAGGGGACAGAAGGGTGGGTATTGGCCTTGTGAGATTGGCAGATTGAGCAACCTGTCACAAAATTCTGCACAAAGGTAGATAGTCCAGGCCACCAAAAGTCCCGGGACACAAGGTTGATGGTTTGAGTAATGCCGGGATGACTGGCAGAGGTAGACTCGTGTATGGATGACATGATGTCCCATCATTGTGAGGGTGGAATTTAAAGTCTTTTCTTGAAGAATAGGTTCATTCCATCGTAGCTCCAGTCATTTAGGGAAGCTTGAGGGAAGAGGGATTTTCCCTGGTCAAGGGCTTGTACAGCGGATAGTACAAATGGGTCAGTGGGGGTGGATTCCTTGATTTTTGAAAGCAAGGAAAAGTTGATTGCCCATGCAAAAAGCATGTCAGGGAGTAAGGTCACTTCCTGGTTGTCAGCAGAAGTGTCAGCAGAATGATATCAGGAGAGGGCATCTGCGGGAGCCATCTGTGTTCCTGGTACATGCTCCAGGGTGAGGTCAAAGTCAGCCAAGAAGAGAAGCCATCTTGCTTGGCGGCGAGTAAGGTTCTGGGGTGAACAGAAATAGGTGAGGTTTTTGTGATCGGTCATCACAGTGACAGGATGTGAGGTTCCTTGTAGGTAATGTTGCCATACTTTTAGGGCATGGATTACCGCAAGGAGTTCTCTGTCATAAATGTCGTAATTCCATTCAGCAGGGGAAAATGTTTCAGACAGATAGGTGCAAGGATGTAGTTCACCATCAATGTCTTTCTGCATAAGGACTCCTCCTGTGGCATGGAGGGAGGCATCTGCCATTACATAGAATGGTGTCAAGGTGTCGGGTAAAGATAGGATGGGGGCTTTCATAAAAAGCTTTTGGATTTTTCAGAAGGCATCTTCACATTCATCAGACCATTTCCAAGGAGTATCTTTCTTGGTCAGATTGGTCAGTGGTTTCAACAAGGTGGAGAAGGATGGTATGAATCTTCAATAAAAGTTGCAAAAGCCCAGGAACAATTGTATGGCCTTGACGTTTTCGGGTACATTCCACTTTGCAATAGCATCCAGTTTGACTGGGTCCATCTTGATTATGCCTTCCTTGAGGATAAGGCCCAGGTAATCTACCTCATCAACATTGAATTTGCATTTTTTGAGTTTGAGATAGAGGTCATGTTCTTTCAGTTGTTTTAGAACTTTCAGGGTTCGTTCACGATGAATTGCAGGATTGGTGGAGTGAATCAGGAGGTCATCCATGTAGATGATGAGCCATCCTTTGGCTTGGTAATCCTGGAAGATGTGATCCATCAGCGCCTGGAAGGTAGGTGGGGAATTGCACAATCCAAAGAACATCATGTTCAGTTCAAAAAGTCCATGGGGAGTGATAACACTGCTTTCCAACAATCATTGGGTTTGATCTAAACATTATTGTATCCCCATCTAATGTCAAACTTCATGAAGATCTTAGACCCTTTCAGGTTGTCAATCAAGTTTGAGATGAGAGGAAGGGGATATGCATTTTTCATGGTGTGTGAGTTCAGATATCAGTAGTCTTGGCATGGACGAAGCAATCTGTCCTTCTTTGGGACGAAGAAAAAAGGGGAAGCTTGGGGGGATTTAGACAGAGAAATCTTGCCCATCTCCAAGTGTTCTTTGATGAATTCCTTACACGCATCCGATTATTTGGGGTTCAGTGGGTAGACCTTGGCGACTTTAGGGACAAAGTCCTTGTCCAGTTCAATACCATGGTCAAAGGATCGTGGAGGAGGAACGTGGTCAGTCGCCTTCTTTTTGAAGATGTCGATGTCGGCGAATTCAGAATATTTGGATGGTAGGGTTGCTTTTTCCTTTTTCTTTTCTGATTCTTGTGCAATCTCCAAGGAGATCGTGGTCTTTCGAAATTCCAGGTCGTATCATTTGTTTAACCTGATGGCCATCCTGGTGTTGGGGTCCATTCCCAAATATTGTATGAGATATCTCTGGGCAACAGCGTCAGTTGTGTCATGTCTGTTTTTCTTTGGGAGGTCAAGGAACGTCAGGGTTCCCTTTTCCCAATCAATGGTCAGGTTTGTTTTCCATAACCAGGAAAGGCTGAGGATTATGTTTTCTTTTCCACAGTTTATAATGAGGAATCTCCGTTCTTCTTCGATGTCTGCAACGTGGATAGTGATGGTGGTGGAGTATTTGATCCATCCTCCAACATTGTTGCTTCCATCCACGTTTTGGGGTTTAAGCGGTTTCAATAGTCGCTTCATGGGGAGTCAGTTCTTCAGGGCAAAGTGATGATCAATCAGGTTTGTGCCAGCCCCACAGTCGAGTAGGGCATATGTGTCAACGATCTTTCCTTCTTCAGTAGTGAAGAGTCCAATAGGAATTCTCATAGATTGGGCAGTTTCTTTGGCTACTAGTACAGAGGAAATCAGAATGGGAGGAGTCTTCATTGACTCAGATCCTCCTTCTAAAAAGACAAGTGGGAGAAAGACACTTTAGAAACAGGGACTTGCTCATCTGCTTCTTTGTTCTTTCCTTCTTCTTCTTCATCATCAAAACACATTTTCAAAACATTCAAGATCTCTTTTTGGGAGATCTTCTTCTTTTTTAACTGTTCTGCATAAGCAGAAATCAGATCGGGAGTGGGGATCCCCATCTTTCTGACTTTTGGTGAGGGAGTCTGAGGTTTCGGTGTTTTAAAGGGGACTTTCCCTTTCTTGTGATCTCCGGAACAATGTCCAAATTTTCTGCATAGAAAACATAATCCTTTCCTCATGTAATCCACTCATTGGGTGGGAGAGAGCCTGACGGTGTCTACGTCCATAGTGTTTGGGTCACGAGAGCAGGAATGATTAGGGTAGTTCCCATGGAAAGACAACCCTTGCATCAGGGAAATGGTGAAGAAAAGATAATCCATTATATGGTCATGATTCTGATGACATTGGATTATAATGGTATATCTGACATTATAATCCAATGTCATCAGCATCATGACCATATAATGGATTATCTTTTCTTCACCATTTCCCTGATGTGTTTAAGGGATCGGATCTGTTCTGCCTGCATGTTGTAGTGTTTGGCCTTTTCAATCCAGGTTTCGAAGGACTCTGGAATTCTTTCCATACCAAGGATCTTGGTGGAAAGGGAGGGGTGAAGACCTTGTAGGTACCATTCAATTAATGCACCTTCACTGGAAATCCCAGATCTGTGGGCTAAGAGTCAAAACTCTGTGTTGAACTTCTTGAGGCTTCCACAATCCTTCTGTGTCAGAGAGGATAGTTTTGCAATGGAAGCGGCCTTGACGTTCTTGGTTACGAACATTCTCTTGAAGTTCAATTGGAATTGTTCTCAAGTTCCAAAGTTTTCATTGTCAGCTGCTTCTGCCCAAGTGGTGGCAGAACCCTTGTTCATGAATGAAAGGGCGAGGATGATCTGCTTTTTGGGCATGGTGTAGATCCAGTCATTGAGAGATATGTAGGCGATTAGGGAATATAGCCATCAAGAGGCATTGTTCGGGTTTCCATCAAAGTTGGTGGGAGTGCCAACCTTGATTTCTGTAGCCTTTTCGGACATGGTGTTGTCAAAATGTTTGGTGAAAGTTACAAAGGTTTGCATAGTTGGTTCTACGTCAATCGGTGAAGGGGGTCGAGGGTCCTTCTCAGAAGGTTCTTCTGTCTGTTCAAATTCTTCTTCAGTTTCGGGTGTTGAGGATTCAGGGGGGAAGTCAAATGCTTCTTTGAGGCATGATTTGCCTTTTCTTCGATGTTCAGCAGAGATCCCTAAGGAGTAGGGGTTCACTCTGGTTCTGGATGGTTCAGCAGAGTCCCCTTGAGGGGAGTTCTTCCCTGAGTTCTTGACAAAAGACGTCTTGAGTTTCTGCTGGGCTACATGAAGGTAGCAGCAAGAAAGGAGCTTGTTCTTTTGTTACGCAGCGTGACACTAAAGTACTCTACCCAAGTAACAATCCTAGATAGACCACTATCCTTGTTAAGGATGAGTCTTCAAAGGATATAAAGAGCAAAGTGATTGTTCACAGGTCGATCGAGACCTGAGGAGCAGAAGTGTCATTGCAAAAGAGATGATTGCATAGAACAAGCTAGAGTACAATACAGCAGTTCTGCTACTATATATACTTGTTGTCTATGTCACACGGACCAGGAGAGAGAGATATGCTATTGGTTGGAAAGTGAGAGAACATCAGAGAAGGCACAGCCTTTGAAGAGAAAAGCTTGGATGACTTGTGAAGAGAAGACCTGATCAAGGAATAGAGTTCATAGAGTGAAACGTATCACAGAATGTCGTGGAAACGAAGAAAAGAATAGGGGGTTAACTATATCATAACAGTACGCCCTGCAGCATATAAATGGGAATTTATATAATAACTAGGATGACAGGGTTTAGGGTGGACCATGAAGCGGACCCCACAGCATTTAAAGGGGAATTAAGATAATCCTGGAGTGTACTGAATGGACTTAAGTTAATAAATAGGATGACAGGGTGATGGATGGTCCACAAAGTGGTCCATGCATCACCCTGCAGCATACTGGGGGGCTTGGGGGCAATGCCCCCAATGGGTTGATAGACTCATACTTTCTTGGTCATTGACAGAAAATAATTTCTACTGTCAATGGGGCATGCATGATAAGGACTACTTTTCTTCACTGATCTGTGGCACTCTTACAATACTTGCAATGCAATATACAATATGACAATCCATCTGTACTCACCTATCACTACCTGTTCATGGTGTCTGATCTAGAAAAAATAGCCTTGTTGTGAGTCACGAGGCACTCAAAGTTTTCGTGTCACAAGTGCTGGGGGATGACTGTAAGTCATTCAATTGCATATTGCATACAGGTCATACAACATGGCAGAAAGGTTAGCAACTTGAATGGTCACTACCATACAGTGAAGGAGTAGGAACAACAGTGTGTGTTCAGCTGTGGGCTGTGAGGTCACTTCATACACCCCATAACTAGGCATCCCATCAGCACTACTACTTGTCATCATTGAGCCATTCCTCGATGAACTGTCCCTCCAATGGGATCTAAGGATCCCATGGAGACCAACTTCCATTGGGGAATGTCGGATAAGTGGCGACATACGCAAGCCAGAAGGTGTCACGATCCCACGCCCACTGGGGGATGGATGTTGTCTGTACGTCATTCACAAGCCACCGTTCGATGCCTTTTGACAACATGGCCCATGAGTGACGGGAATCCATGGGGTTGAATGTAGGGACTTGTCGAAATTTCATTTTTGTGTCACATGATTTCCAAATTCGTGTGAACCTTTTCTTTCTCCTTCTTGCTCTCACTTGCTCTTTCCCACATCCAAACATGACAATGGATGCTTGCCCTTCCGAGTTCCTTGTTCTGTGACGGGTGCTCATTTTGCTGGTCTCTCGTTCTCCTGCCCTAAACGTGAGTTTTTGGACTTAGAAAATGAACCTTTCGCCTCAAAGCAGACCCGACGTCTCGAAAACGAACCCATCGCCTCAAATATGGATCCGATGTGTCGAAAATTGACCCAACGAGTCAAAAACGGCCCCGCCATTTCAGCCCGCCCGAAACGGCTCACCGGTGCTCGGAATCCATGACCCGACCTCGAAACAGTTCACCCGCACTCGAAATGGCTCATCCCAACCTGCCTGCGCATTTTCAGCCGCACCTGTGCGTTTCCAAATGCCCACCCTCGCGATTTTAGCCTCACCTGCACGTTTCCGCCGTTTTCGTTTTCAGCGCACCTGTACATTCTCAACCCACCCGTACATTTTCACCCTCGCCCGCGTCTTCACCCTCACCCATGCGTTTTTGCCTCACTCGTGCGTTTTTAGTCTCAGGATGACCTTGCAGACTGCCCCGGAAGTAGTCGGGGGGCGAAGATTTTGACTGAATCCTCATTGGCAGACGACCATCCAGCAGGGCCTCATGTGGTAGATTTACTCCTTTCGTTGTACACTCATTACCGTTTTGCATTATCGTAACGCATCCAATACATCGCTTTCGTGTTTTCACTATTTCTGTGGTCGTCTGGCACGACTGAAGGAACGCCCACCTGCAAATCAGATGTTGGCAAGCCATACATGCGAAAATTATACGCCAAGTAACTCGAGAATGATAGAGCCTATACACAGGCATCTGCGACAGAGACCTGGTGACGATATACAGCCAATACTCGGCCAAAGCTTCTGATATCCGGTACAAATTTTAATAATACTCTCTTGGTCGTTGACGGAAAAGAATTTGCCCACACAGTTTGAACGCCAGTCACATGGTTCTATAATAAAAAAACATAGATTATACAATTTTGGCAACTGGACGAGTACGTTAAGTTCAAATAATACTTTTTTCAAGTCCCCGATGAGTGTTGTGGGGCACTTATTAGCGTAGTCTCGATTAGCCACCACCCCTGATCTTTGTAGCCAATGAGCTTTGATTGTTTAACGTCCAGACCCGACTTCTGTCACTTCACTTGTGTTCATGGGAAAGTTCACTAGGATGAATGTTCTGTGACTGTTTTGAACCTTCGCTAACCGGCAGAACACTGATCACAGGTGCACTTGACGTGGGATCCCGGATTCTCACGTATAACCTTCTCCCCAGACCTGCTGACCTAATATACTCTGTCGTGGTCGATATATAGCTGAAGTACTCATTAGCAGAAAGGAATGTATCAAGGTACCCTCTTTTGATAACAGCCACGATTCACGATGTTTTCCCCATGGAATCAAGCAATGATTGGTGAATCTCTCGCATCTCTGAACCAGTCGTTGATGATTTGAATACGATTCATGTCTTGGCGTAGGGAACGTAGGGGTGGCATCCGCTCTTCACGGTTTCGCGATACTATCGACGACATTTAGGCTTTGGTACCGATGGTACACATCCCGGATGTGGTGGGAAGATGGCTGGGCGGTGGTCGCGCTCTTGGGCGATATTACGTGCCTCGTGTGTGTTTGGCTTGAACAACCCCTTCCGAATTGTAAAGTGCACTAGCTCTTGTCAAGCCGGGATATTGAAAGGTTGTGGATATTCATCTCAGCTAGTGCCCTTCTTCCCTCCACAATTCCGAATTGGATGCTCTCCTTTGCATTCCCCACAGTGTTGTGGTGAGTCTGGTCTAAAATTTGACACTAAAGCCGAACACACGCGATATCCGAGTCAGGGCAGCCAGGATAAGTATTCTGACGTCCATGGTTCGCGTCTCCCATCCAGGGCCGGCACTGAAACGTATTGCGTATTATATCGGCGTCGCTTTCGGAATCATGTGGCTGTCTTTTTGTGCCGAAAGGCTCGAAGATTGCCTCGGCGATGCATGCCTTATGGAGCGGCCCCTTGCCATATCCCAGATCATCAGTGAGCATTCCTCGGGGGGAAAGTCTTATTTAAATTACCTTGCGCTTACTCGGTGTTTTCAGTGGATACAATTGGCGATGTCCTCCTAACTGGGCTTCCCATTCGTTTTCTGCGTGATGTAAAACTGGACCGCAAACAGAGAATCCTAATAACATCAGCCTTCTCTGCGAGCCTCATAATCAATATCATGACGGTTCTAGAGGCGGTGTTTATGTTCCATCCTATGACATCTGGCACCGCCGCCACCATAATCAGCCACGTCAAGGTGAGCTATATTGATCTCAGGACTTCGAGACCAACGGACTGACCACTCCCGATAGACTGCCCTTTCTCTGGTCGTGTGTAACCTCCTCGTGCTCATCCCGTTGATCTACCGTGTCGTACACAGGAGGGACCTCGAACATGAGGAGACTCGAGTGGAGTTCACGACTGTTGACCTCAGCCATTTGGGGTACAGTCAGGACTTGAGCAAGGGCGGCGCGACACCCTCTATCTCGTCGATTACAACGAAATCCAGTGAACGCGGGTCCTGGCTTAAACGATAGATATCGCACATCGTTGTTCAAATCGCCCTGGAGGTCTGTGGTGTGGGAGGAGCTGTCGTGCAGTCTCTGATGCATGAGTGACAGACTTCTAGTGTGTTGTGCAGGGGTTGTCACAGGGCGCGGCCACGAAGCGGAAAGGTAGCTGGCAAAGGTGGTGGCAAATTATTCCCGTGACTCCTGGGTGTGCTGCCAAACGAGTGGAATACTGGTATTCCAAGTTGAGTAGTCAGCAACCGTCATATTACAGTAATGAGGGGATACATAGACGTGTTGATCACGACCATGGGAACCTGCTTCCGTGAATCTCCGTTCGATTGCACCACTTTTTCGCGCCCGTAGCTGCAGGCCTTCGCGGGAAACCGACGTCCGATGTTCAAGTTGAATCAGTGCCATGGAGGTCCCCAGTGAAGGTGACTCGTTCACTCATGGCAATCTGCCACATACATCATCTGTGGTGAAGCACAGAAAGTAAACTATGGATACATGGTTATACTGGTCATACGCGTGAGTGAACTATGTTGAATGTCCACAAATCAAGTCTACTAGTGATCGTTGAATCTTCGTCATCATCAAGCACCCACCCATACGTCGCCTGAAAGCCCATAAACAGATGTTGTAAATTTAGTCCTCTTCAATGCCTGCTGGTCTTTGGATGGTAGATACGTCAGCACCAGGAAGGGGCCACTGCCGAGCGAATGCAACGACTTCCTTGCGCAGCTCTCGGACCAGCTGCGCGCCGACCTTACCCTCGCTTTCTGTGGTCGCCACCCGGACAAAGTCCTTCAGCATCTTGGAACCGGCTTCCTTCTGGAGGACAATAGACAATTGAATAACGCGATGGAGGAAACCAGCAACGACCTTGATATCGTCCTCCATCATGTTACGCGAAGTCAGAGCAGAGGTACCGAGACGAATACCGCCAGGGGTTTGAGCAGAGGCATCACCAGATACAGCATTTTCTGGGAATGTTTGTTTGGTATTCGATCCCAGGGGATGAAGAATACGGAGAAAGAACCCACTGTTAATTGTGATGCCAAGAAGGTCGCACACTTTCTCTACTTTGCTGCCTGTCAACCCAAGGGGTCGGAGGTCCCAAAGAACAAGGTGGTTGTCGGTGCCACCTGTCTGGAGCTTGTAACCATGCTCCAGGAGGCCAGAGGCGAGCGTTTTTGCGTTGGCAATGACCTGGCGCGCGTACTCCTTGAATTCAGGTTGGGAGGCCTGAAGAAGCGCTGTCGCAACAGCAGCGATCGTCTGTAGGGAGTGCCACGGTGAGATAAAACTTCCCAGGAAGAAAAAGGTGTGAACAAACGTTGTTATGGGGGCCACCTTGGCAAGCAGGGAAAACAGCCTCGTTCACTCGCTTCTCAAGGTCTTGGTTAGGTCCGTCTTTACGGAAGAAGATCAAACCAGCCCTTGGGCCGCGAAGGGTCTTGTGGCTACACCAGTTCAATGCAACAACTCTCATTTGCTGAGTGGGTTCACTTACGTCGTGGTGGTGACGACATCACAGTAGTCGAAAGGGTTGTTTAGCTGCTGTGCAGCAATCAAACCACTCGTGTGTGCGATATCAGCCATGAGATAGGCACCCTCCTTCTCACAGGTGGCCTTGAGAGCTGCGTAATCCCAGTCCCTGGGGTATGCAGAAGCGCCGCAAATGATCAGACGGGGCTTGAAAATCTTGGCCTGCTGAGCCAAAGCGCCGTAATCAATGAGCTGCGTTGAAGGGTCAAGACCGTAAGGGAAAGACTGGAAATAAATTGAAGATGCAGTCATTTTTTTCTTGGCCGTCTGCAGTGGGTAGCGTCAGTGTGCTAGAATGGTTGAAACCTGCACGCTTGGAACGTACGTAATACCCATGGGTGAGGTGACCACCGTCAGGCAGACCAAGCCCCATCAGACGATCTTGGGGTTGGATCAATGCAGTCAGGGCTGCAAAGCTAGAGCAGAGTTATCAGTCTCTAATCGAGTTTCAATAAGACAAATGCATACTTGGCAGTCTGGGGTGGAACGAACAGCACCGTCAGCCTGGATCAAGTATGTAGACATGGGTAAATCGACTGACGCTTCCAGAATAAGGCTGGACATTAACACCCCACTTTACGGGGTCCAAGTTGAAAGCTTGCAAGGCCCGCTTGCGGCAAAGGTTCTCTAGTTCGTCCACGTATTCGTTACCACCATAGTAACGAGCGCCGGGAAGACCCTCTGAGTATTTGTTGGTCAAGATCGAACCATTGGCTTCGATAGCAGCGCGGCTTGTCAAGTTCTTGAATCACGTACTCAGATTAGATACGTAAAATAAAATAAAAAGGAAAACCTCTGAAGCAATGAGCTCGAGGCCAGAGTACTGCCTCCAAGTTTCTTTGTCTATGATATTTTGGACCTCAGGGTCTGTCTCTGCAAGAGGTGCATACAGAACTTTGTTCTGTGGGAATAAGTAGGTTAGTTGGCAGTTAAGCGTGATGGTGGATTTACGCACAAAGGCTGCGGTGTTTGCAGTAGTCATGTTCCTTAATCCGAAGCAGGCTTGTTGTCTCTTGGTGGGCGGCGCAGCGAGTGGGCGGAGGAGAGAATGAGCGAGTCTGCTACGGAGCATTTTTGGATGGACAGCTAAAGATTAAAATTTCAACCCAATAGTGGATATTCCGGATAAAGCCGATGACAGATTATCGATGTGGGACTAAGTACTGTTACACCTGTGACATTTACCATAAGCGGAACCCTTGGCCCCTGAAAGGCGAAGGCAGGCTAGTGGCAATAGCAAGCAGTAAATCAACCCACGGAAGCTCGGGCCTCTTTCTTACAGGCAACTCTGTTCCCATGATTGATCAACATCCCTCCAATGTTCGAATCCTCTGCTAGAGCGCGGGGAACTCACAAGCAGTGAAACAAGGGGCGCCAAGGACCAGTCTAGGACGAATTGCCTTTTTCAATCAAGACAGGGTGATTTTAAGGTCTTTATTCCTGCTCATTACAGCAATTTTATTTCTAACGTGGTAGAGGCTCATTTTTTTTCTATAATGTCTTGCGCGTAGACCCGTTCGACAGTCAATGGTTTTGTTGGTGATCCTTAACACACAGGAGACTAGGTTGTTTGGACATATTCGGCAAAGCCTTTGAAAGCAAATACTGCCAAACATCAGCGTTCTAATTCTATCCCATTGTAGTCCACGTTGCTACTAACGACTTGGCTCAAGCAGACAATAGATTTTTGTTCTTCCACTGGGAATCCACAACTACGAGCGGTATATAAGTATGTGTGGGATGTGGTCCCTCGGTCTTGCACTCATCGTTGGTGACGGTCTGGCATTTATCTTTCTTGACATTCTTTCTCTCTTTCTCTCGCAGCTAGCCTGTCCTATCTGAGCCAGGAGCTCCCAGAACGTATCTCCCGACGCACTCTCGTTTCGAACAAGGAAGCAACTTTCATACCCTAGGGCCATTCTTGGCACATTCTTATAATATTTCCACGAAATGATATCAAAACCCTTCTTCTGTGTGGCAATCACGCTGGCACTCTCCACCCTCACGAGTGGTGCGCCTGCCTTGTACCCTCGTGCATCGAACAGCACAACGGGATTTTCCCAAAAGCAGAATGGCCTTGACGCTCAAAAGCTCAATGCTCAGTTTGCCACCCTCACAGCAAACAGCACTTGCACAGGTGGGACTGATAGTACCACAGTATTTGCCACATACCGCAACTCACGCGATTAATTGTTCTGAACCAGATGGCGATCAGGCATGCATCGCTGGTTCCTTTGCCCAGTGCGTTGGTGGCACATGGACACTTCAAGCATGTTCTTCCGGACTTGGCTGCTATGCTCTGCCCCTGGTGGCAAAGGCTGGCACAAGTCTCGCCTGTGACACGTTAAGTGATGCTGAAGCTCGCTTTGTTGCAGCAGGAGTGTCAGGCGGCATTTCCGGTAATGGGACAACCACTACCAACACAACCAACCCTACTACTACTGATCCGGGGTCTGGAGGAGATGACGACGATTGTGAAGATCCACAGCCG
This sequence comes from Paxillus rubicundulus Ve08.2h10, assembly GCA_000827395.1. Classification (NCBI taxonomy): domain Eukaryota; kingdom Fungi; phylum Basidiomycota; class Agaricomycetes; order Boletales; family Paxillaceae; genus Paxillus; species Paxillus rubicundulus. Next base: position 20,381 of record KN825037.1, on the reverse strand, counting down.
ACACTCATGTCCTCCGCAACGTCCAGTATGGCCACCCCTTTAACCGCTAGCCCTTCTGGATCACCCGCACTCGAAATGAACCGGCGGCAATATGCAGACATGTCTTACGGACCCACCTTTGGCTTTAGTAACCCTACCACGACCAGTGCAACATCATCTGCAAGCTCCACAATGTATTCTGTGATCCCTTCTGGTACTGCGTCCGCGACTACATCGCCCACCATTTCTGCTCTCCCGCCATCAGGCACAGTGAACACCACTACCCCCATTCCGACCCTGACCCCCACTTCGCCCTTTGTCACTGGCTCTGTAGGCGCGAATTCCACTGCCCCTACACCGGTGACCACGGTCACGGGAAGCAACGGCGTTCCAACCGTCACTGTCGTCTCCACGGTTTTTGTCACGGTCACCGCAAACCCTTGCACCTTGCCGGCTGCCACTCCTACCACGACTGGCACAAGCGCCTTGACGTCACCTACACCAACGTACATCAATAATCCGTCCACGGCCTCTGGCCAGCCATCGTATGCCCCAATCACCACCATTAATCTCAACAGCCCTACTGCAAGTGGTGCCACCACGCCTACCACCACCATCACTCCCTCATTGGCAGCTGTATCCCAAACCCCGAGCGCACCTATGAGCGGCCCTGCGGCAGCGAGCCCCACCACTACGACAGCCAGCTCTCCTTATAACTTTGTATCTGCTACCTATTAGCTCTGTGTGCACACTAGTATGCTGGCCATTGTTATAAACATTCAAGTAAAATTCTGTATCGAGTAGCACCTTTACAATCAGATGTAGTTTAACGCCGCCTTTAGTGTGTTCACCTCGGATGAACCTCCTCGGAACACGGATCTTTCTGAGTCCTGAGTACTTGAGTCCCTTCCGTATTACTACAACTCGGAAAGCCTCGTTTCACGACTGTAGTACGCAATAGCACGAGGGGCCTGGGAGACAGACATTCCTTGTTGCTCACTGCAATGAGCTATATCACCCTGTACAACATCGACAATGTCCTCGGTGCAAGCGAGCCTGCGTTGTCTCAGAACCTAACACGGCTCTTCGCAAAGCTCCTGGAACCCAACCAAGACCATACCTTTGTCCAAAACTACACGGTATTTATATCACCTGCTGAATCTTGCCCAGAGACAAAGATTCATTTCCGTCACGGTGTTCTTGATCATCAACTCAGGGTGCTATCAAGCTGAAATTACGAAAGGAAGCCAGCCAAGAGGTTGCTGTTCGCAAATACAGTGTCTTCGGCGATGCGTGTTTCAAGGCAGGCATCGTGAAGTCGATGCTCGAGCTGGCGATGCTCCACGTCTACACAGCGGCATACCCGCAAGAAAGATATATCGCCCAATATAATGGCCTGGATAGCTTGATGGGACTCATGCGGTCGGGCAACTTGGCGGAACGACGCGAATTACTCGATGAAATGCTCCAGCATAATGCTGTCGACATATTCATGCAAGTAAGCACCTATCTCATGTGTTGTGCGAACTTCTTGTCACTGTGTTCGCAATAGAAACTTGATCATCCGCTCTGCATCATCCGGCAGCTTGCTGTGAACTTGATCAGGCTGCTCTCCACTGAGTCCATTCTCGGAGAAAAAATTAGTGCTGGTACCACAGCGGAAATCATGGTTGCGATGTGCCAATTTGCACTGAAAGGTCCCGAGTTCTACATACAACAAATGCAATCTCCGGCGGTCGGCTGGCAAAGCCAAATGATCTTGGGAAGTCCTGGGGTAAGTCTACCCTCCTCACACCTTTTCGGCGGCATAACCGCGGAGACGTTCCAAGATACCCTCTTCGCAAGCAGTCGCACATGCGCCTAGATACTATGCCATGGCACAGGAATCGTCGTTATGGGCCATTCACGGACTCCTATGTACCAACCCCCTTCCCCCACGCAAGTTCTGCCTAGAAATTCTCAAGAAAAACCCAGAAGTGCTCGATCTGCTGTTTGATTGCGCAATTTTGGCTCGTCCGCCTTGGTATCCCGAAACCCAAGCCGACTCGATCGCGTGTGAAGCTCTGGCATTGCTATTGCAATGGCCCTCGCATATCGTCCCTGGGGTATCTACGCCAATGGACTCGGCGTTCAAGGCACAGGATTGGAAAGCGATGTCTCAGTGTCTGACCATTTTGACATCTCGGGAGGGCTGGGCGGAAAAGATCATCGAGATCTGGATGAAAATCGAAGAGGAGGACTCTCGCGTGATCAAACGGTAAGACGCTCCATCGTTTGTTATAGGTCCCAGTCGTGACCTACTTGGATCAGATTACTGGATCGCGTCGAAACTGACTACCTTGCGGTCGAGCCTCCGGATATGCAAACCTACCGCGGAATTTTTGAGTACCGGGGTACGCATTACTTGTGTTCTGATATACAATATCGAAGTATCAACATGATTGGTCCCTTCCTAGGCGCGTCTCGCATCGCGGTGCTGCGACTGATCGCCACGCTCACGCATGCCGCTGAATCCTGTGGCGTCACCAACGCCGAACTTGAATCTTTCCTACACATTGCGTACATGGCCTCTCGCAAAATCAAACCAAAGGAAGAATGTCACACGCCGGCCGACGAGTTGACACACATCGAACGCACAATGGAGATCTTCAGAAGTCCACTATACACGGTTCCTCTAGGAATCAAAGTGGATGCGCCTGCGCGAATCGCTGATGAGGGCGTCCTCGGCCCGATCGCTCTCGCCCGACTCTTGGTCGTCCTTGCACAACGCAAAGCCTTCGACACGATCCAAGGGCTTAAGAAACCCCCTAGCGGCCTCTCATCATCGACGTGTCTCAACCACGTGCAACAGATTACCCATCCGGACGTCGTACGGCGGTTCGTCTCGATTGCACTGCAGCGTGTACGGGCTAGTGCAAACAAGGGCCGAGGACGAGTGGCACAAGGGGAATACGACTTTGCGCGGACTGCGTTCACGAATGCCGCTGAGCTTGCCGCTGCGCTGGTCGCGCTTGATACCCATACGCAGGGTCAGTATAGTGAAGAGATCAGAGGGGCGCGGAAGGAGCTCGTTCTGGCGCTGGGAAACGCGTCGGAGATGGCGCTGAGACGAAGGCAGTATCAAGAGGCTCTTAATTTCGGACACGGAGCTGTTACTGTTGCGGAGAATATCGCTGCGTCAGAAGATTTGGATCCTAGTATCGTAGCGAAGAACAGGAGGCGAGTTCAGCAGGCCCAAAGGGAGATGTCGCAGAAATGAGCGGCAGGACCTTGTTCCTGGATTCGAGACTTGGGCCTAGGAGCATTCAGGTTGGTCTTGTGCCTTTTGGTAATCCCGACTACGTCGGGATCCTTCCTTGGTTGGCGCTCGAAGCGATTACACAGGCAGGTTCAAGCTGCAGGTTGACCATAGTTAAATTGCGCTCACCGGTAAACAAGAGGAACGACTGTCTTCCTTCTGAACCACGATAGACTAATATTTACGTAACACCGCGGAACAAGTTACAATGAGAAGCTGGCAAGATCTCAGCAAAGAGATTCTGCAGAGCGGAGCGCAGGAAGTGTGTGATTACTGGCTCTTTTTGAGCAAGCCGAATAACCCTCCTCTTTTTTCCTTGGCCTCCAATTCTCTCCTCACCTCTTGCTCTATTTCCTCCTCGCTGTCCCCGACTCCCATCGAGTACCACACTACAGTCAGCATTCCGATGACAGCCGTGAAAACGCATCTGCGTAAAATACCATATCAGACAAAGAAAAAGACAGAAAAAAACCCTCGATTCCAGTGGGGAATGGTGCTTACCCTGCCATAGCTAGAATACCCTTGGGAAGCCACCCCAGCTTCTGCTGGTAAGGTCCCAAAGGCAGACCCGCCAAGTCGGTTGCAGATGGATGGCCAGCTGCGTTCCCTGAATCGGCCACGCCGAGAGCCGCGCACTGCTCAAACGCGAGCGACGGGAATTGACCAACTGCGCGCTCTTGAGCCTGAAGAGGTGCTTCGATGAACTGGACAGCCAGGCCAGCTTCAAGATGCCACTCGATGTGACCTGAGAGCATGAGCGTGAGCGTTATGATGAACAACCTTCTCGATGAAAGCGTACAATGTAATAGCCATGCTCCGGGATTATCTGCTACTATTCGAAGCGTGGCAGAGCCGCCACCTGGGATCATGACTGTGTCGCGTCGCATGGGGTTTGCCTGGCCCTCGACGAGTGGGGGGTTTAGTGACGGATCTGTAGAGTCGTATTGCTCGGCCTGATTGACGATTTGAAACTGATGACCGTGCAGGTGGCTGGGCACACGCGGTTAGTGGTAGAGCAATGACATGATGTGAAAGGGTAGCGCACAATGGATGCATTCCTACATCAGAGTTCTTGATAACGATATCGACGACCTCGAGATGATCGAGCAAGATGCTGTAAGGCCCGTATGCCCCTTGAACCGTCGCATTTGAGCCGAGAGTCAGCGTAGACATGATAGCGGGTACAAGTGGGCTGTTGTAAACGACACCGTTGAACATCGCATGATTCGTGCCGTCGTTCATAGTGTCGAACACGACCTCCAGCTCCACGGTCTTCGAAACAGGGGGTTGGGGGATCGGGACAGTCGGGACGAGGGCAGTGTCATCAATGCTGCTGTAGTTAGCTATGGGACTCAAATCCGTGATGGCTTCGCCAGGAGAATAGGTAATAGAAGATGTGATGTCTATTCGGGCAGGGTGAGTTGATGGAAGAGGCACTGCCTCTGAACGGAGAGCGAAACATACTGGGATTTAATGTGCTAGGAACTGTGTCGAACATCGTGGTATCCATGTTAGCGTGGATCATCCAGTTCGACGACGAATCTGTCCGAGCTTGGACGAGCACGGAGTAACGTTGCGCAACGGAGAGGCTCAACATATCTACGGGATATTCCTGGATATCTGTCTACATGATCAAAGGGAAGGATCAGCTCTGTAGAGGTATAGGCATGCCTGTGGATGACGTACCCCGTCAGCCTCTATGATTTTCATGTCATGTCCATCGATCCAGAAGAAAAAGGCAGAAAAAGCTGACGTATTAATGACTCGTAATCGATAAGTACGTCCAGGAACGAACGGTAGCGTCGAGTTCTCGTTGAATCCTACCGCAGAAGTTACCGGTGCTGGAGAACGTCCTGAAATAGGAGGAAGATATGTGGAATTTTGCGCAAAGTAAATCAATCCAGAATCTGAGGAACAGTGACATTGAGATTGGATGATTTGGGGCATCAAGATAGACTTACCTGGCACAGGTTCCGCGCCTCCTGGATTGGCGATGTTGATAAATTGTTTCAGCAAAACGGCTTGCTCTGTGTGATACCAGTCCCCGAGGATAACCGTAAATTCTTCGTCATACTGGTACGTTTCATTGGATGGGTGGAGGATGAGAGGCGTGCGCAAGCCGTCCACATATTGACCCTGAATAGAGAGAAATGATTGAACGGCCGTGGCTCAGACACGCGGGATCTGCCTACTGATGCATGTGCATGAGCCCAGTAGGTACCGTATTGTCCCGAAGAGTTAATTGGCACCAGGTAGTCAAACGTCTGACCAGGGGGGATACCGCTCAAGGTTAGTTAGCACTTGACTGAAAGCACGAACCAAATGAAAATAATGGCACGGATTCGAATCTTCGAAGGCCAAGTGGATGATCAGAGAGAAAATGGAACATACCACTGGGAGACGGAGGCCGCGCCGTCCATCCAGCTAGTGGAGTTGAAGAACATGCCGTGATGGTGAATGGTCGTCGGTTTGTCTAACGCATTGGTCACATGGAGAAGGAGAGCGTCGGTTGTGTCGACAGAGATGGGGGGCGGTCTATGGCGATAGTGCAGATTTTGTCAGGGTCGTATGTGTGGTATGGAGTCGAATATACGTACGGCCAACTGCCATTAACACCGATGACTCGGCGGTCGAAGAGACCGTCTGGGTTAGCATTCTGAACGTAGGTTACATTCCACCATAGTTCGTGGACACCCGCAAGTGCGCGGGTGGACAGAGCGAGGAGGTGTAAGAAATGGGGGGCGAACATGGAAATATTTTTCTTCGGTTGCGGTAATTATATATTGGGACCTGAAAAGCAGGGAGAAAGGGCGGTTACCGCAGCAGTTTTTGGACGTGAATAGATGGGAGGCACTTCATGGAACACCTATGACGGTGGTGGGTGTGAGCAAGATCGAGGTTAACCGAAAATTTATCAGATAAGAACACAGACTTGATATTGATTTGATAAATAATAAGGGCTGTCCAAATCCCGAAGCCTGAGTTGACAGGTTCTGGATTCATGGCAAGGCAAGATCTACAGATGCTTCGTTACGCCGAGGACAGGCAGCCCTGCTGTTTAGTTGGACTTGGTATTAGCTACGTGTCAGATGGTGGCGGCGGATGTCACCGATGAGTGAATCTGATAAGACCGCATGTCAACTTTATGAATTCTAGTAAGATCATTTAAAGCCGATCGTCGGAATTCGGTCAAATTTTATCTGATATCCATTCCTTCCAATTCCTTATTCCCGCCCAGTCCTGTGTGGCTGCCGCACTCTCAACAATGACCCAAGATCTCTTCTCCCTCACTATTTTCTTCGTCGTGTTCCGTGAAACCCTCGAGGCCGCCGTCATTGTTTCCGTCCTCCTCAGCTTGGTGGAACAAATAGTCCAGGAGCACCCTGAGCGGCTTGCTCCTACCGAGCTGACACTTTCCACCTCAACTCCTCCCAACAATAGCGACTCCGCCATTGAACAAAGCGCTGCTCGTCAGGACTCGACTGCTCAGAAACCGATCCTCGGGCCTCACATTATACGGAAGCTCAGACTGCAGGTATACATCATGTCGCGTCACGTGTGCGTGTGCGTGTCCTCTGGTCTCACACTCAGTTGACAGGTCCTCCTCGGAGCCTGTACCGGTCTTGTCATTGCGATCGCCCTCGGTGCTACATTCATAGCCATCTGGTTCACGCAGGCCACGAACCTCTGGTCCAAGTCTGAACAGTTATGGGAAGGTTTGCCCCCGCCCGCCAACCTATCCGAGAGGTGCTCACACCCCCTTCACTCTAGGTATCTTCGAGCTCATCGCATCCCTCATGATTTTTGTCATGGGCATCACAATGCTTAAAATGGATCGTGCCCGAATTAAATGGCGCGTAAAACTCCAGAACTCTTTCAACGGACACGGTACGTTTATCCTTCATTATAACCATCGACACTTCGTGTTGAGTATCGTTTCTCCCTTTTCTCCGAAGGCGCCGACCGCCGCACAAAGACCGGGAGATGGGTGCTATTCATTCTGCCCATGATTACTGTCCTGCGCGAGGGTATGCCACAGGTCCTGATCGCTCTATCCTCGGCTCAATGAACCCACCGCTTTTGACTACTACCACCGCCTTTACTATAGGCATAGAAGCTATCATCTTTGTCGGTGGTGTCGCCCTCGGCGAGCCCGCAAAATCTATACCCATAGCTGCCATCGTTGGCGTTGTTTGTGGACTCGTCTGTGGTTTAGGCATATACCAATTCGCCAGCCGTACTAGTGAGTTTTCTCATGTCCTCTCTGCCCGTGAGGGACACAACCTGACGACCGTAAAGCACTCAAGATTTTCCTTGTATGTATGACGAACCTCATTTTACTTATCGGTGCCGGCCTTTTCTCCAAGGCCGCCTGGTCGTTCCAGGAGAACGCATTCGTTCAACTTCTTGGTGTTGATGTGGATGATGCTGGCGGAACCGGCCCTGGATCATACGACGTCCGGGGCAACGTGTGGCACCTCGATTGCTGTTCCTCGTCGACAGGCAGTTGGTCACTTTTCAATGCTGTTTTTGGCTGGCAGAACAGTGCAACATGCAAGTCACCTCGACAGATTTTTCGAGTGAAAATTCTCATCACATGCGTCTTCATTCTAGTGGGCAGCGTGCTTTCGTATGTATTCTACTGGTTGACGGTCATCGTGGTGCTGGTGTACCTCAAGTTCAAGGAGGTACGATAACGTCTTCCTCAATGCGTTTTAAATCACATGAACAACCTCCTCTATTCACAGGGACGGAAAAAACACCTCGGATTGGAGTCAGCCAATGGAAATTCCAGATATCAGATGCGCGAACGCGGGGGAGTTATCGTTGCGCCTTCAATAGAGAACGAGCTCGAAGCTGGACCGTCGAGTCAAACCGGCAGCCTACCACCCGCCAAGATATATTAATACTCCGTCGTGTTCCGATGAAGCGAGGGAACATCTTCGTGTCTCCCTCCAACCCAAGAATCCAGTAGTGGACCCATCAAACACCCGCATGCTTTTTGACATGCAGGGAGTGTTGTTTGTGATGGCATTGTTGATATTGTAGTGCTGTACGTAAACCCGCAGGAAATTTCAGTGATTTACCCAGTCCAATGGAAGCGCCGCCAATCTGCAAACCTACTAGTAGCCCAACATGTACTAGCGGTTTGAGTAAACCTATCTACAACGTGAGTGAGCTAGACCAAACTGGCTGCTCCAACGACGTGATCTCAACTGATAACGAAGATGGCACACCAGTACCGAACGACGTTTGAGATGGGGACTCAAGTTCAGGGGAATTAGACATACATGTTCCTCCCATCAGTTTCCAGCATGCAGGCTGGTAACCAGTGTGCGAATGTCCTTCAAAGCTTGGCATCAGAACGCGAGGAAATCCTCTGGGATGACTTTATTGGCGATGGCGTTAAATTCGTGGTTGTCAATGAAACCAGCGAGAACGAGGGAATAAGACGAATATTGTTGTTCAAGCTTTGCCGCCTTTTCCAGGTTTTTTCCCAGTGCTGGTGGTGTGGCTCTCAGTCATCGACATCACCTGTGTCATCATGCATCATCTTCGACAGGCTTTTTGATTTCCCTGTCAATATGTGATCAACCATACCTTGAATCTCTTCAGTGCCAGTCCGGCAGGTAAATCTCTGGACCCTTGGTCTCGTACCCCTAAATCGTCAGTCTCGTTCCAATCCTGCCAGTTGACGAGGCTTGGTGATTGTTGTGGTTCCTCCGATATGTCGTGGTCTCTGCTTGCATGTTTAAGTCTGTCGATCTCGCAGGGACCTTGTTTGTCAACTTTCCAATGGCAGTGAGTGCCGTTTCCTGCTGTTCATTCTGGAGATCTCTCTTTTTTCCTTGCCATGGTATGGTAGGAGGAACAATGAGGGTTTTGAGTACACCACAGCCTGGGCAGGAGTACGTTGAGACAAAATGCGTCACGTACTATCATTTTGGTCCCACGCCTGCGCAAACTTGGCAAATTCGCAAACTGCTGTAATGCCCTGTGTTTGGTGCCCACGCACCACGAACCTGGCTCCTAGCCCTTTTGGACAGAAGGGCTAACAGCCATCCCCATGATGCGAGCCCAGTCCATCAACGCCGCGTGCCGCCATTCGTGCTCTGTCATCTTGACATTTGAACCCAGTAATCAGTGACCCACCGGGGTAATCAAGACTTGAGGGCAAAGTTGCACAAGCTATCGATTGATGGCTCTGCGTTGTCCTCGTGTGAGCTCACAGGGGTCCCTGATACCGTTCGGCTGGCATCCGGACTCGAGCCCCGAGCACGATAAGCAGGTTCCACCCCTAGAATCATGCCCTAGTCAGGCGTGGACTGCATCGGAAGTCATCTCCATGGATCCACCTTCCTAGGTTATAACTTACACTGGCATGTCCGAATCAAGTTGTTGCCACCCACTGCTGTGGAAAGGCCGTGTGAAACAGGGTCGGTGAAGATTGAAGAAGCCGAGCATGGTGTGAACGGGCTGTCCGCGTAGCTTCCCTTGAATCGAGTCAAGTTGCCGTGATGTCCATAACCCTTTTACAACAATGCCGCGGTAATTGGAGATAGCGGATTTGGGACATTTGAACGCGTTTCACGTCCAAGAACGCCCTGGACTCGAGTTTCGTCCAATGTCAAAATATAAGATCTCGAAATTTGTTGTGTGATGGTGGTGGGCCTGACCGACTATCACCGTGACCTGCAAAAGCGCAAGAACAGATTTTCTCCAAGACCAGAGTTGCAATCGTTTTCAAAGACGCACGAATAACTCCACAACTACACAGCTTGAGATCGTCGGTTTGCAGTCTCCTTTTCTTTTCTTTTCATCTTCCTTTGCTCGCCTCACGACTGACTGACCAGTAAAAGGACCCCGTCAAACCATGTCGGTATTGAATCCTGGGGGTGAACAAATTCATCGATCCTGAAGCTAGTCTGGTCACCAGTTCATACTATAGGACAAGTAATATGAACTGGTTACCAGACTAGCCTGAAGTGACAATATGAGTTTGGAGCTTCAGTTGGTTGACGAAGAGACGAGCGGGTAAACGGTACAGGTGGATCAAGTATACTGTGTGACGCAATCGTCATGTACAATTCAAGTTTCGGCTTCCAAGAACGAAGCGCCATGGGTGAGCTACACTGCAGTGTCCGTATGGATACGGTGTACAAGTTTCAATGGATCATTCAGGACACAAGTCAAAGATTGAGCAAGGGAAAAAAAGATCATCACGACTGGGACAGCGGGGCACAGCGTAGACCGTGCAGTGTTCAAGCTGTGAGATCAAATTTGAAGAGGCAGTAAATTAGCGTTGCGCTCTTGCAAACGGGGCATTCTGGTTTAGTGATCACCGCCTGAGTAATGCACCTACCAAGGGATTCGTTCATACAAAATCACATGTAAGGAGGGATGCTCACTTCTTGCAAAAGATATGGCCACAGATCGTCGCTGTCATGTCGTCACAGGGATCTCGCTGGCAGATTCTGCAATGTAGGCGGTGGGCAATTGTTACACTAGGTTCAGCGATGCCCATAGATGGGGTAGCATCATTGGAAAGGTGCTGGGCTAGCTCCTGAGGTTCGAGATGTAGGGGAGACGGAAGACGAACAGGGCTGCTGTCTGGCGCCAGGACGGTGGCAGCCACATTCACGATCGGCTGCTCGGAAGGCAGGTGCGAGATCTGGACTCTGCGAGGGCGTCAAAATCGTTCATGAAACTACAGCAGGATGAATGTTACCTTGTGTCGCCAAAGGATTCTGTCGGAGCCGACAAAGGAGGGTCGCCAGTAGGCCAAGATCGACCCTCATCGCCGCCGTGAACCAATGAAGAAGAGGCGAAGGAAGTCAAGCATTCGTCCTCATCGTGACTGGAGCTGGTGGGCTTATCGCACTCATGCTCTGGGGACAACTGCTGTGAAAGTTCATCACCGGGTTCCTAAATTTGAGCAGCGTCAAGGTTGCTTCAACACCGCGCTTCAGTGTTCACCGTGCTTACGATTGGGTTATCGCCAGTGAAGAGCTGATCGCTGGGGACGACAAGAGGTTCTGCTGCATGGTGAGCGTGAACGTGCTACACGGGAATGTCAGAAGCCTGTAGTGTGCAAGACTGTCACCAACCTCAACCATCGCATCTAAATCCCTCATCCCAACTCCACAAAACGCACAGTCGGGATGATCAGGAGAGTCAGTGTAATGATGTTCTAGACCATATTTCTCGACAAGAGCTCCACCACAGTCCCAGCATGCCATAGTCGGGTGCTCCAACTCCACGTGCTGTGTACGAAGTTCGATGGGAGAGGGTTGAGAATCTGACCAATATCGGAGATGAGCAGACAGTTGAACTTTGCTTACTTTGCAGAGGTCTTGATCATCTATGAAGTGGTTACCACATCTGCGACACGTTGGATGATGGTCTTGTATATGTTCTTCCAGCATGCCATCGGAGCAACAGAGTATGTTGCACAGACGACAAGAGAAGGTCATCTGACTGTCATCTACGTGTCGCTGAAGTGATAACTCGTCGTCAAACTGCGCATAACATGACGTGCATTTGGGCTGAAGAATTCGTTGAGAAGGACAGACGTCACGGTGGCCCCGAAAGTCGTCGTCGGTATTGAAGTGTTGGCTACACCAAAAACAATAACGAGTGGCTCGGAAACCCTCTGTAATACCTTGCTTGACATCATCGACAACCAGCATGTCGTAAGAACCATCTCGCACACCATCAACATTAGCATCACAAACCGATGAAAGCATCGGCTTGACTGAAGTATCATCGCTTGCGTGAGGGGTATCCGTCAGACACAATGAAGGGTACTGACTGTCAAATGTTTGGGGTTGTGGTCCTAGTGAGGTATCCAGCAACTGGGAAGAACTAGCTTCGTCCATGGCCAGGTTTCCGGGAGATGGCGATGGGGCGAGTGGCATCTGCTCAGTGGCTACTAGCGTGGGGCATGGAGGCAGTGACGTGCCCGGGCCAAATATGGTTGGAACCAGTGTGTGCTGAGAGTTATTGTGAGTTTGTAACAATTGAAAATCCTCGAAATTCTGAGGGGGGACACAAATGGAACACTGCGGTTTTTTGTGATGCATGACTTGCTGATGAGTCTTGCTCTTGGCCAATGTTTGGAACGCAGAACCACAGAAATCGCATTTGAACTTATTCTTCGCAGCTTTGATCTTGGGAGACACGTCCTCTTTCACTGTGGTTTTACGAATTTTGTTATGGTTTTTGGATTTCTCGTGCTAGCGGAATTTCACTTTCAGCCAACACTTTCAGCCAGCAGACTAACCTGTCGAAGAGCTGCTTCATTTACGAATGATCGTCCGTTGCACGGCGGTCGCGAACAGACAGGCATGATCGTCCGAGTGCGTAAGCTGTCAACAGAGCCTCGTCGCTAAGAAATGTGTACCAAGGTAAGTAGATGGACTGGACCACCTTGATGGTTAGTAGTCAGTATCAAGGAAGATGGGTGGGTTCAGTCAGGGGTTGGGGACGTGGCGTGATGATGACTGAGTTGGATTATCGATGCTTCCCTGGGCGTCAATCATCCTGGGATAGCGGGAGCGGAGGTGCACGGAATTTACATCGTAAAAGTAGTGCTGGGGGCAGAACTTCTGCTGGCAGCACCGGCAGAACGCGGCAGAACGCTTTCACATTGCGTTGTACAGTCCGTTGCATAATAAACTTCAGTCGTCTGCATTCCAGAACTTTTGCAAGCAAGGCGATGTGCCAAGTCTCACGCACGTGATCGCGGCGCTGTCTTGCAAATGTGAAGCCTCTAGAGACTAGTGCCACTTCACCCTAAACGTCACCTACTAGTATAGTCGTTCTGCTTGTTCTGGACTGTCCAGGCTCGGCATAATGAGGTTCACAAAGCCCTCATGGGTCATGCACAAAGGTTTAGCCAGTCTCACAATAACCAGGATGTCTCCTCACATGTGCTACCAGATAGTGCAAAAGATACCAAGCGCTTGTCAATATTCTCCGTTCATGTCCATCCGGATGGCTCACGAATCGCAACTGGAGGACTCGACGCAAAAGTGCGCATATGGAGTACCAAGCCGATTTTGAATTCTGCCTCCGAGCGCTCCAATCGTCCACCAAAGTCTTTATGCACACTTAGCATGCACACTGGCCCAGTCCTCACAGTCCGGTGGGCACATTCAGGGCGGTGGTTGGCGAGCGGGAGTGACGATGAAATTGTCATGATCTGGGACCTAGATCCGTGCGTACTTTTGGCTAATATATGCATCACCGTGCCGCTCACCTCACCGCATGTGCGTTTGTGGAACAGGTCAGGTCGAGGAAAGGTCTTTGGCTCTAATGAAATCAATATTGAAAATTGGAAACCGCTGAAACGGTTGCCTGGACATGAGAGCGGTACTTGTCCACTATTTCGTCGCTCGTTTCGATGGTCATTTACGCACACATCCCTCCACACAGATGTCACGGATATCGCGTGGGCACCAGAGGACCGTTATCTAGCCTCAGTCGGCCTAGACTCAAATGTAATCGTTTGGTGTGGCTACACGCTAGGTGAGTACTGTCAGCACCACCCGACGTACCTAACACACTGCTGTAGAACGAATAAGAAAGCTTGACCAACATAACGGATTTGTCAAGGGAGTGTGCTTTGACCCTGTAGGGGAATTTATGGCCACCCAGTCGGATGACAAATCTGTCAAAATATGGCGCACTACTGACTGGGGCTTAGAGGCAGAAATCAGGAAGCCATTCGAGGACTCTCCTGGCAGCACATTCTTCCGTCGTCTAAGGTGAGTCTTCTTGATATCCTCGTTTGCCGGAACCTCACATGCGATGTTAGCTGGTCACCCGATGGTGCCCACATCACAGCTTCCAATGCCACAAACAACAGGGGATTTGTTTTCATTGCAGCTGTCATAACGCGGGGACTTTGGACCTCCGAGATTAGCCTTGTTGGTCACGAGAATACCGTCGAAGTCGCAGTGAGTTTTGGAGCTCCAACTTTCTTGGATGGGAAGTGACGGCATATAGTCCTATAACCCGCATATCTTCCTGCGCAACCCGAGTACCCCCATAGCAACCTCGAATATATGTTCAGTCGTTGCTCTCGGGGCCGATGATAGGTCTGTCTCCATCTGGCAGACAAAGTCCGCTCGACCCCTTATTGTGGCGCGGGAGGTCTTTGAGAGGCAAATCATGGATTTGAGTTGGTAAGCCGAGCATAGTTCTCTTGCAAGTCCTCCACCTATTTACACATTTCAGGTCGCGGGACGGGCTCACCCTGTACGCCGCTTCCTCGGATGGCACTGTGGCAGTGTTTGATTTCGACGCTGAAGAATTAGAAGGCATAGCACCTTACGGTGCGCAAGCGCAGTACCTGCAGAAGTTCGGCTTTATCCCTCCCCCAGTTCCTGAAGGTTTTTCTCATGGTACCAGCTGTGGGGAAGAGAGCGCTCCCTCAGCGTCCCGTATCACCCCACCACCCTCTCCTACTCCCCGTGCATCTACACAAGCATCACAATCGGGCTTCGGTACGAGTGCCGTCAACGGCGGCGAACAAATCAATAGGCTCGTCGCGAAGAAGAGTAAAAAGAAACACGTCCAGCCCGTCCTCATGTCTAACATACCTTCCGCATCGACTACTCTCTCCAAGATTGCCCCTCCTGTCAGTGGCCGAGGACTCGTAAACGGTACCAATGCTCTCGGTATTAGCACCTCTGAAAGGCGGTCACTAGCAGCAAGAGCGGCGCCTGTCTCTCGTTCTGTCTCTCCGGCTCCCAGCTTGCGTGGGTTTGATGCGGACATTGAGATGGGTGGTTCCATGGATATGGAAGTACCCATTGATTCCCTTGATCAAGCATCTTCTCCAGAAATGACCAAAGGCAAGCGGAAAGCCTCACTGATGGAGCTTGAGGAACGCCCTGTCAGATCCCGAACATTGGGCGGCGACAGAAACCGGGAGAGCGTTACCGTCCGTGAGATTGCTCAAGTAGGTGAAACGTGGGACGCACTCCCTGCGTTACGCTCTGCCGAAGTACTGTCGTCCCCTCCTGTATTAACATTGCTGAGTGCTAAAGTGGATGGGAGTGATGATGTGCTGGAGGGCCGGAATTCGGAGGGAGATGGTCCGACTGAGGTGCTGTTTGTGAGCAGCAAGCAAACCCAGTGGTTGGATTATCTACCGTCACCTGTGGTAGCCTTGTCAGCATCACCGTCATTCTGTGCAGTCGCTACGCAAGATGGCTCGGTGAATATATATTCACACACTGGCAGAAGGTATGCTACACCAACGCTGCGCAGGTTTCCGTGCACAAAGCTGATCACTGTCATTGCGCCAGGATCATGCCCACGTTGAGTCTAGGTTCGCCGTGTGCACTGATCCATAGCTGTAAATCGGCACTGCTGTTGTTGTCCACGTTGGGGCGGTTGAGCTGCATGTGAGTACTCAACCCAATGTAGAATCTGGTATCAATTTGACAGTCAAATAGAAACGTTAAGTCGCAATCCGCATATTTTCCGCCTGTTTCCGTCGACTCGCTGATCAATACTCCCAACTGCACTATACTCTCTGCGACCATTCGGCCGAACGGCGCACCCGTCATCCAATGTTCCTCCGGGATAACGTACTCTTACGATCCCCAGCTCTCCTCGTGGATCAAACTAAGCGAGCGCTGGTGGGCTGAGGGCTCCGATGTCTGGCAAGGCCGCCAACGCTCCAACAGAGAAGTTGTCGCATCTATTGAAGGCGCCATCTCCATTACTGGAGGCACCAGCGAACCCAGAAAGCGACCGGAATGGTGGAATACAGCATTGACGCTCGGACATTTGGAGTCAAAGATGCTTGCTGCCAAAGCGTTGGATAGTCCCATGGAGTATAAACAGGCGTTGTTGTTGTATGCGAAGAAGATTGCAGATGAGGGATTCAGGGCGAAAGCGGAAGAGTTGATTAGGGATTTGTTTGGGCCTGTGTTTTGGTGCGTGCGTTTAGCAAGCGTACCCTTGCTGAAGGCTGATATGATCCTTTAGGAGGCCTGGAAGAGATGATTGTTGGTGCCCGACAATTGTTGGCATGCTCAAACGTGATCTTCTGCGTGAAGTGCTCTCTGTCTTTGGTAATCTCCCTTTCCCTTTCCCTTTGCCAAGCAGCACCATCTGACTTCTTTCATGCAGCGAGAAGTAAGACGTTGACAAAATTAGCCTTGGATTGGCAGGATACGCTGAAGAAAGCGACCAATGATGAAAGTACTTGATTTTCCTCTGCCATAATAGGTAGGTGTGTATGATCTGGATGGGTGCTGTAGATGTCTACGTCGGGTGGCTCCTTGTTGTTTTGTCCTAGTCGCATTACAATAAATGATGTTAACATCATGTTTCATTTGCTTCGATACAAGATTCGGACGCTTGATAGTGGCACAGAGAGGGTCTATAGCCTTGGTCTCGTCGTGACGTCACTCGTCACTGACGACTTTAAGTTGCACTTGCCTTGCAATCCCACAACACCCGCATCTGAACCAATATCAGGATTTTTTCGTGCAACGAAGCAATCAACAAGTTAACGACAACCTTAGACAATGAGCGAAACGGTCATCCGCGAGGCAGGTCGTCTCGAATCATATCCAGCATACGAGTGGCAGTAACATTTCACCACACAAAACAGGTCGCAAAGGACGTTTGGACGTTTTCTCGGTTCGTTTATTGCTATACATCGGCTTATATGGCTCACAGTTCCTTCCTCCAGCCCTTTCGCTAGATATGGAGTATTTCCCATGGGCGGAAGATCTACGGCCATCAAACTGAACGATGGTGGAGTCTGGGTACTCGCCTCGACCCCTTTGGATGCTGGGACGAAAGCCAAGATAAACGAGCTTGGAAATGTCAAGTATGGCCTCACGCCCTTGTTTCTGCCTGGCTTCTTGTGACCTTCTCTCAAGGTACATCATCAATCCGGATGCTGTCCACCATCTCTTTTTACCAGAGTTCAAGAGGGCTTACCCTGATGCAAAAGTCATCGGAGTGGCTGATACTACCCAGAGAATGTCTGATCAGACATTTCCTTTTGATGGACGTACGTCTCATCTATTGATGTCCGGGTACAACATTTGAGGTCACTCATATCAGTATGGGGCCGTGACCCGCCCGATACGCAGTACGGTTTTGAAGGAGACGTAGGTGATTGTGACATTGTGTATATATCAACTGACCTGTCTTGAAGATCAAACATTGGTAAGTTCGAAAGAGGCCGGAGACCGTTATTGTCTGGGGGCGAACCTGACTATCACTAGTTATTTCTCCGGGTTCCGGAACAAAGACGTTGCATTCCTTCACGTTGCTTCCAAGTCTCTAATCGAAGCAGACCTGCTTCTCAATTTGCCAGCCACCGAACAAGTTGAGTCTCGGTGGGACTTCACAAAATCATAAAGATCTCAACTCTTGACAGTACTCGAAGTCCTCGAGATGGATTCCTCAAGCAACGCTGAAGCCCCACTCGTGGGCCCACCAGAAAGTTATCCAAGGCATCTCCGTTGACGTTGCGTAAGTGCCAGAAGTCCCTGCCGCTAGCATTTCGAATATATGTCTTATCACTCTTTCTCCAGTGCCATGAAGCGCGACGCAAGGACGGTCGCTTCTTGGGACTTTGACAGAATCATTCCTTGCCATGGGGTTAGTGCTTAGAACAACGCTGCTGCTAAATGTCATTGCTGACGTCATGCATACATCCAGGACGTCATAGAGCGGGATGGGAACAAAGTTTGGAGAGATGCTTACAAGTTTTTCATCGATTAATTGTGTCATCACTGACGGTCAACGTTCAACCCCAGTGAGAATTGGTTCAGTCCGTGTGGGACCAGATGTAATGAGATCTCAATTTTCCAAAGAAACATAGGATAAGGTATGAAATCTGATATGGGTGATCACTTGGATGGGTCGGATGAGTTGGATCATGCTTTGTTCATGCATTCCACTACATGTGTGATGCATTGACTTATAGTCTTTCACTGCAAGGCAACACACTGACAAAAGCTATAAAAGGGCAGTGATTGCCCAAACTACTATGGATTAGCTAGGAGTAGTAAATAGGTATAAAGTAAACTCACCTCAGTTGCTGCCTAAGGAGGGTAAAGAGCAACTGAGGAATCCAAAGTAAAAAGTGAGTATATACTCAGGCTCCTTCCCACCACTGCTGGAGAGGTCGAGTTGGTCTGCTATGGTGTGGTGGACTTGGTAGAATTTGAAGTGGTAGTGTTATTCTTAGAATGAATCACGTGCACAACACAATATTCAATCCCAGCACAACCTTATTTCTCAACCTCTCCAACAGCAGCTGGAACTTAACATTTGTAAACATTCACCAGCCACAGCGGCAGCATGCTGCTGTTGCCTGCAGAGCCTAGAAAATATGGCAATGATTAAGGGAATACATATTAGTAAATCAAATATATATCATACAAATCCCTTCGGGCAAGAATGGTAGGATTGGCATCTGAAGCCCCTAGTCTCTCTACCATACAAGACAAAGCTCAACAATGCTTTGGGAAACGAGCATGCCTCTGGCAACTCAAAATAGCAGAAGCATTCCTCAAAGGAGATTGTGATATAGTGTGTATTGCAGGCACGTCAATGGGCAAGACATTATCATTTTGGCTTCCACTGCTATTTCGGCCTTCAGGCATTCAGATAGTTGTCAGACCACTCAATCAGCTGGGACAACAGAACATTGACTCACTTGCAAAGGCTGGAATCAAGAGTATAGCTATCAATGCCAAGACAGCAACCTGGGGGAATTTCTGAGTGAGTTTCAATGGTTTTAGTAAATGTCAGACTCATTGATCAACCCCTTGTCCTTGCAGGCAATTGAAGAATTAAAGTATTGCACAATCATTGTCAGCCCAGAACAACTTATGAAGCCCAAAGGAGAATTTGAAAAACTGCTATGGAAACCAGAATTTGCATCAAGATGCTGAGAATAATAACTTTTTTATGTACAGATTGCTGTCAGTCTTCCTCATCAACACAACTGTGATAACATGCACGAGTTTCATGATCACTTGTCGCTGTGCCGCTTGTTTGTTGCCTGTTTTGGACATTGAGTCTGCTGCACCTCCAAATACTAGGCCCTCAAGCTCCCCTTCTCCAAGCTCTCTCCAGTAACCTTCATCGTAGTCATTGTCACTTCATTCACCCCCTCCCATCCTCTGATCTCTGTCCCTATCCAAGTCTAGGTCACAGTGACTTGAAGTCATGTGAGCTGATAGCAAGACACCAAGAAACTTCCAAAGCATTGGTGCCATCTCTTCCATTCCCCTCGCCATATCCTTGATTGAGAACTGCTCTAACTGCTGCACAGAAGTATGCGATATGTTAAAGTGCAAGCCGTTTGCTTCTGCCGACAGCACACACATCTTGCATGCATATCCATCCCTCGTAATTTCACCTGCCCAATCCACTAAGTTCCCTCCCACAACACTTTGTGGGTGTTTTCACAGTGCCTCAACAAGTTCCCGCCCATGACACAACAACTTGAGTGTCTTCGTGTGGTTCTTAAATCATTGGTCCATTAAGAGGGAGAGAAAGAATTCAGAGGGTTGGATACCCGAGAACTCAAGCACATTGAGCACTGATTCAACTTGTTCCGCCAAGGCCATGCCAGTGATTGTCTCGCCGAGTTTTTCAAGTAGCCTATGATATATATTTGATTTGCTAATGTGTATTCCCTTAATCATTGCCATATTTTCTAGGCTCTGCAGGCAATGGCAGCATGCTGCCGCTGTGGCTGGTGAATGTTTACAAATGTTAAGTTCCAGCTGCTGTTGGAGAGGTTGAGAAATAAGGTTGTGCTGGGATTGAATATTGTGTTGTGCACGTGATTCATTCTAAGAATAACACTACCACTTCAGATTCTACCAAGTCCACCACACCATAGCAGACCAACTCGACCTCTCCAGCAGTGGTGGGAAGGAGCCTGGTATATACTGTGACTTCAAAAACCCTTTCCATACTCACTCTCAATGTAGTGCATGAAGTTTGTTATACTATGTGTGATGAGTGACACACAGTATGTAGTCTGTGTACGTAAGAGGACATATTGGGCCATCCATTTGCTTATTCATCTGTCTGACACCCCTCT
>KN825036.1:0-37172 GCA_000827395.1 Paxillus rubicundulus Ve08.2h10 | reverse complement strand
TCCCGACGGATGACTAAGCAGGTGGACAGCCCGGCATGACCTCTTGTGCACACAGACAAAGCACTGTGACACCTACGGTGTCACAGCCCCCACAACTGGGAAGGTAGTCGAGCACTGACCAGCATACTCCTCAGTTATCACTAATTGCCTCTGCAATAGCTGGATCAGCATCTTTGGCACAAAACGAGTACTTGATGTACTTCCATTCATCATGCTGTTCAAAAGCTATACAGCTGTGTCAGAGACTAGAGAACAACATTGCTGCTACCATGACAAAATTTGCCAGAAAATTGGACTAGACAGGGATTGAACCTGTGGCCTCCAGCATAGTACAGTGGCACTCTTCCAACTGAGCTACCAGTCCGTTGGGACTAGATCCTAGCTCAAGCATCAATAGGCATTAGACGGTAAGCACCATGCTTGCTACCATTTGACAGGCTCAAATGTGACATAGATAGACCACTTACAAGCCCAGTCAAAGCAACTTGGATGCACCAATGAAAAATATGGTGCTCTGCAGAGTGGGCACATGAAGAACTTCAATGTATGACCTTGAAGTCCTGCTGCCTTGCAACTTGAGGGCAGGTCAGAAACATTGGTATCAAGATGGGAGTGTGAAATTTCACATTCATCATGTCCATTGACTGTAAATTTATTACCACCTTCAGTATTGCACTGGCTATCAAAAGGAAAACTGCTTACCATTTTCAAGTCGGAGCATACTCTCAACAAAAGGTTTTAGGAGATGGTTCATTTGCTTGAGTAAGGGCTCATCCAGCCCTAGAATTACCATGACAAGGATCGTCTCTTCCAGTAAATAATGGATGGAGCAAGGGTTGTTGCAGATCACTGCGTAAAATGTGCCTGTTGAGTGGAATCCAGATTTTCCTTTCACAGCCTGAAACCTGATTCAGAAAGTTGCCATGCATTGAGTACACTTATAGGATAAGTTCTGTGAATGAAAAACATACCAATCAATGTTCATCTGCCAAATGAGACCACAAGGGAGGGAGATGAAGCGCTGATGAAGTTCATGTACACCAGCATCTTGGATCTCCCAGTGGCCACCTCGTCGTCGTTCTAAGCCAGCCTAAATCACATGCCATCCCCATCCATCATATATGTCCATTAAGGGCTTGTGAGGGTCAGCAAATGAATCATAACTGCATCCATGTATTGGCAGAACTGCTGAAGGCTGGTCCTGAGCACCATGCCAGCGCTGAAATTGGTCCCATTTTCTGGGGCATAGAAAGAAGCACTGAAGTGCTCGCTCCAGAGGTATGTAGGGCACGAGCTTTGTTGGGGTATGCTTGACAGATCCATCTGACAGACATTTCTGTGTGTAAAGTATGCCTGAGCAGTCTTCTATGTCACAGTTGGGTGATTCAAGCTCAGAGAGCTCAGATGGATGATGCAGTTTCTAGCAGATGTCACAGACAAAGAAATAAACAATGAAATGGTTGCTTGACAAGCTGAGGCATTTGAGAAGTGTTGGAAGAGTTCTTGTGAAGTTGTTGAGTCCAGGATATTCAATGTCAGAATTAGCAGCTTGGGTCATATGCAGAAGATGCTCTTTGCCCTCCAAGTTGTGGTAGACAGCAGCATGCATGGTGTTGGAGAATGCAGCCAAGACATAAGCCTGAATGTAGGCATTACGAACTGCTGGGTGGTCTTGTATGCATGGAGGTGGGGTTGAGTGAATGTTGACATCCTCCTGTGTGTCTGAGTAATCAAAATGCACACCTGCAGATGCAAAGAGGTCATTCACATCCTGTGCATCAGCTTCATCAGGTGGATCATCCACTTCTTGAGTTTGCCATCTGCAACATCTCCATCAATGTCCAACTCCTCTTCGTTGTTTCAACAGCCAAGTCACTGAAAATTTTCTTTGTCTGAGTTGGAACTAAAGTCGACATCATTGAGTTCTTGAGAGCCAGGTTCCCATCTCTCAAAAAGTTTGTCAAGCTCTGGATAGAAACGAGGGGGGCTTGTGCCTCCATGGTGAGCAGCCTCACCACCAATTGGCAGTGAACCAGGGGCCACATCCCCAAGCACTTCGTCTCCAGATAGATCACCAGATGAGTTAGGACCTGTGCCAAAGTCTTCAGCATTAGCCTGAGGGCTGGCCAGCCAGTGGTCTGTGAGTTGCTGTGCTGCTACAGTTCCACAGTTGGCACATAGTTGTTCGTCAGTGTTTCTGTGTCGAGCTGCCGTTTGTGTAGTTTGTAGCTTGTGTCCCATGCCATCTGGATTGTCCCTGCAATGAAAGCCCCCACAGGAACACCATACATATGCTGTCATCTTGGGCATGGAGCTCGAGCTCGAGGGTCTTAAAGGACTTTGTCAGGATGGGGGGGCATGCAAAACACATGTGTACTAGTTTACCGAATATAGCTCCTCGAGCGCACAGAGCAAGAGTCAAATTCCCAATGTGTGACTATTGGTTACAATTATGAAAATTGTCTCAACAGTGATTTTATGGTAAAATATCTAATTCTTGCTCTTCCTCACTGTTGACTATTTGAGCCCAAAGTCTGGTGAGTACAGGCCTCCTATCATGTGTTGTGGCGGTCGAATGGTGTCTCACTGGCAACTCATCCCTTAATTATCCTGCTATCAGCCCGCTTATTCCCAGCCCGTGACCCGGTATCATGATCGTCAAGCGAAGTGGACGAGGTACATGTGACCCGCCCGCGGCCTTGGTACCACCCCATCAACAATCCACGAGTACCAGCTGTTGGCGCCCAGATCTTGGCTAAGTAAGTATGTACTACTTATCGTACCGCGCGGCGTGTCGGAGCTGATGGAGTAATGAGAGCAATGATTCCTTGTTAAGTGTAGGCCGTGTGGCCTCACCGTCTTCGATACCCAACAACCTGGCGAATCTATAGAGCGCAGTCATGGCTGAGCGCCGAAACATGGAAACAGTATCAACTACAACATATAGATCTGACATACACGCGAATTGCTGTAGATGACAATGTAAACACCGCCGCCGAGGGAGAGACAAATGGACAAGTGACGGTGACGGGACCGAGTGTATGCGACCTGCGCGATGTACGGTTAGACAGTCCGCAACGCAGCGGGTCCCGTGGGTGGGGCCTTTAGCGCCGACACGCGCAAGGCCGGTATATCCTTTGTCCCCTCTTTTAACCCCATGCGGTCTGGCCTCGGAGGTGGAAGCACAGACGTCTGTGACCGCATGGGCGTAGAACCACCACCCTCCTCATCTTTCCGACCCTTCTCCTTCCTACTTTGTTCCGCCCCATCATCCTCATCCTCCCTCTTCCTTTTTAGCCCATTTTTCATGGCCCCAGGTTCAGTGGGCGACGGAGGCGGCTTTCCCTTGATGAATTCAAAGAGTGTCTTGGCAACACGAGCGTTCATCCGGATATCGACATGTTCGTTTCTCACTCGAACCCTCATATCACCTATTTTCGTCGCTACCTCCCGCGGCTTCAAGTTATCTTTGTCCACCGAAACCAAGAGACACATCATGACGAATTCTACCGGAGATACACGCCATTCTGGCTTCAAGAACAACGGTCGGAGAGAGGCATCGCCGACGAGTTGAGAAAGTAGCCGGAAGGTACCGTGGATCCGCTCAACAAAGATTTCGTCTTTTGAGAGATCGTCGTCGTCACCGTCGTCGTCGGTTGCTTTCTTTTTACCTTTTCCGTTGGCTTTGGCAGTCGGGGTATGAAGCCATTTTTCGAGCTGGGAGACTGCGCCTATTGTAGCTGCCGATGGGAACCTCGCGATTATGTACAGCGCTTGTGTGATGCAACGGAAGTCGCCGCCGCGAGAACGATCCCAGTCAAGAGCATCATCACCGAGGGGACTGTTGGCGTCTAGATATTGTGATTGTAGCTTGCGCACAAAAGCCGCCATGGGTGTACTCAGCACTTGTAGTTTTTCTGATTTTGTGGCGTTGGTCAAGGGCCAAAAGGGGGAGCATAACGACGTACCTGCAGGGGTAAGCGCCATGCCAAGTTGTACTCTCTGCGATAAAAAGCACCCGTGTGAGGCTCAACAACAAGACCGCAAATCCGTTACACACCTGAAAGATCTCTCGTTCCTCAGAGTCAGGAAGGTCTTGATACTCGATGCATACGATTTGCTTGTTTGCAAACAATCGTCTATACTTCTCGGGTAGAAGCATCCCTGGCGAACGCCCGCTCTGGGAAGCTGCGCTGCTTTTGTACCAGTATTTTTCACCAGTAAGTCTGCCTCATACCCGTCAGTCAACCACCCTCGAGCTATGTTCGACGAACTCACGGGTCCTTGTCTGAAAATGCAAACGAAGATTGAGAAGGGTGATCATCAAGGGCAGACATTCGACCTACGAGGTATCTGAAGGAACAGGCTTTGATGAGGTGCTAGCATAGACAAGGAATATTGTAACGAACCATTCCATCCATGAATCTGCGTCGACATTAGGAACCCCACCAACGAGCCGCTATGACGAGGTGAACATACCTTTGTATCGAAGTCAACCTCTGTTTCCCGTCAATAGAAGTCTTGGATTCCGATCCGTCCTCGTGCTGGTGTGTCACTGACAATGGCAGACTCTATCAGACTATTTTTCCCCCCCAAAAAACCCCCAAAAGGAAAACGTCCGTACTTACCAAATATGACGGGTGGAACGTAGAAATTGCGAAGAATAGAATCAACAAGGCCAATTTGCTTCGATTCAGGCCATACCACGTCTAGCACGCAAAAAAGTACCCTTGTTACGCTCCCGAACTACGCAGTACCGAGAGAACAGCCCATACCTCGCTGATATTCCGGTTCCAGGTCGATATCACCTGCGTGAATCTGGTCTGTACGACAACAAGTTAGACCACGAGAACCAATAATTTTCAGTTTGCGTAGGGAGAAATGAAATGTACCATAGAGCGCTTGAGTAGAGTACGTAGTCGCCCTGGGCAACTTCAAAACGTTCTTCAGCTGATATGAGCTTGCTTTCGTTCGTTTGCCACTGGAGTCCTGTTCATCGTCGAGCTCGTCGACGTATTCTCCATCCTCGAATTCACTGGGGTCCACCGACATATTGAACCTTTATAATGAACGAGAGGGTCACTTGCAGGAAGTATGAACTGGTCAAAGTCGGATGAGTCTTTGTGCCTCCTATTTGGTCAACACGTGCCCACCCACGTCTTGTGTTCGAGTCTCGGGCTAGCCAAGTTTTCTAATTTGCTCGTGGCTCAGCCTTGCACGCAGTCCTCCTGAACTTTGGTTGAGCATCTGGTTCCCTCCACTTACACTTGCTCCCCTATCATATTTCACGCCACAGGGAATGAACGGGAGTGCGCCTTCTTCGTCGAGGACGTCCACAACGAGGACGTCCCTATTGACGTCAACCTCACTGACACGACCTGCCACCTCCAAGCGAGACTCTCTTATGGCAGAACTAGAACGCGGTGAGCACCCCACCCCTCATATGCAGCAGTGTACACCACACCCATCCCCCTCTCCACGCTCACACCAACACCTCCACTTCAAGATCACCCAACCCACTACATACTCACACTCATTGATGCATGATGCCCCACCTACAGACCCCCAACACTCCAATGCAAAACGCCAACAACGTTCACAAGCTTTTTCGTCCCACATCGCCCACGCCTCTCTCGAACGCCAGCTCCTCTCCGCCCAAGCCTCCAAAACAGACCTTCAGAACAAACTACGAGAAAAAGAAATCTACATCGAGGGGCTAGAACGCGATCGACGGTTCCTGGCTGACCGCGAACAAGCCGAACGAGAGGAAAAGGAAAGGGAGAGGGAAACGAGTGCGGAGGATAAGGTGCGTGTGCGTTTGGGGGGATAGGCCGTCTCTGCTTTAAGGTGGAATGTCGATGTCGACGTTGACGTTGAATTGATCCTTGGTTGATAGAGAAAGGCAGAGGCTGATCTTAGGGAACTGAGAGAGTCCCTCGCCGTACTACGCGACGACCACATCGAAGTCGAAGAAGCTTATACCGCATTACGAAGATCTCATGCCAGACTAATCGCATCGCAGGAAGCCCAGTCATCTACCCTAACACGGAGAAACGCCGAGCTCGAGCAAGAACTCGCGGAATACCGGACGATCGCGGAGGAACGAAACGCCACGGTCCAGGTCCTACAACAGAAGCTGGACGAGGCGGACGCTGCTGATGACCCGATACCCAGGAAGCACGACGAGGACGAGAACTGGGGCGTGATTCGCGACGAGCTTCATCGTCAGGCGTCGTATCTTCGGTCGTTGGAGATGACGAATGCAAAGCTGAGCGCGGAGCTTGGGAGATATAAAGACAAGCATGCGAATCTCGAAGTCCTGCGCGAGGAGAAACGGGCGCTCGAAAGGAAGGTTTCTATCATGGAGGACCTGAGAGAAAAGGTCGTTTTCTTGGAGGCACAGGTGGAAGCAGCAAGACGGGAACGTCAGGAGTGGTACGTTGTGCGGCTATCTGAAAGATCGTCTGCCGACCGATCCTATAGGGCAAACAAATCTAACGAAGCTAGCACACCCTCCAAGACCTCACTTTCCGTCATCCAAAATTTGTCCGAGCTGAGACTCACGCATGCACGCCTACTCGAAGAGCACGGGGCGAACGTTGCTATGCTCCGAAGTCGCGAAGCGGAACTTGCTCGTGTGAACGAATCCTTGTCAGGGGCTCAGACGATGACGGATGCCTCTCAATCTGAGGTACAGTCTCTCAAAGACAAGATTTCACGGCGCGAGCAGCGGGCCCAGCTCGCCGAGAGAGAAGTTAGCTTCCTGAAAGCACTTGTGGTCCGTACGAGCCCACCTTCCCCGCGGTATTACTTCTAACTATCCTCCAGGCAAGTTTCACAGCTGAAGAAGCTGCTCGCGAGACGCCAATATCGGACAGTAGTCTCGCACAACGCGTCCACCACCTCGAACAATCACTCGCAGAGTACAAGACCGCTAATACGCAACTACAAGATGCATTGGATTCTATGGATAACGACGATTCCACGGGCGGCGCAAGGCTTTCGCGCAAAGAGTTGAGGCAGGAGATGGAACAACATAGAGCCGTAGCACAAGAAGCAACCAAAGGTAATCATACAGCACGCCACCGCAATCTCGGCTGACACCACCTACGCCCACCTAGCCCTCGACATAGTCCGCGTCACAGTCAAAGCTCGCGAAGACAAGGTCGAGGAACTGGAACAGGTGCTCTTCGAGCTGCAGGGGAAGATCGGAGCGGGGAACCATGTACCCCCTGGCATACGGGTCCTCTGTCTCCGTGACAACCCAGCTCAACAATGGAGTGACCTCCGCCAATCGGTCATGGATCGTCTCAAGAACGAGAACGAAGCGCTGATCAGACGCCTGAAGGAACTCGACAACAGCAGTGCGATCGCTAACACCCAAGCGCCGGGTGCATTTCGAGGGGAAGAGCTCGTGCCACGAGAGAGCTGGGAGGTGCTTCACCAGGAGAAAGAGGAACTGGAGGAAGTCGTGAAGCAGAAAGAGAAGCGGTTGCTTCGGCTCCAGCAGGTATGCTCTCTTTTTGAAGAAGCCAGTCTTGATCGGGCACCGATGGCTGAATTGAATTTACAGGTGTTCACCGCAAAAAGCGCCGAGTTCCGAGAAGCTATCGCGTCGATACTTGGACTCAAGCTTGCTTTTTACCCCAACGGCCAAGTGAGAGTGACGTCGATATACGACCTCTCTGCGTCATTCGTGTTCCAGCCTCTCAGCAAGTCGGGCACGGGCGGGGATGGTGCAAGGATGCAATTGATCGCTCAGGGTGAAGGAGGGCCGCAGGATCTCCCGCAGCTAATGCACTATTGGGTGGAAGAAGAACAGTGCATACCTGGGTTCCTTGCGAGCGTGACGTTGGAATGTTATGATAAGTCGAAGAGAGAGGATGGTGGAGGCCTGAACGAAACCTAGTATATGGCTTGGTCACTACTTACCTGCGATATTAGCACCTTACCACCAATTCTTTCCCCAGTTGAAACCTCGCCCAAACTCCACCAGCACAGATGTGCAGATCCTTCAGTTGTTCCCCACCTTCAATGTCAGGATTTGGGGGGTCAACTCGAGAATTGTCCTCATTCCACTTTGACTTTGTTCACCCGGTGACAGGTCATCCTGTCAATCTCCCGGCGGGTTGGAAGATCTACATCATGGCTGGCCCCACCATTGGAATTCCTAGCACATTGACTGATCACGCTGAGGCTGAGATGAAATCCATGGATGAGTGTTGTGGGATCAGCCGCTCAGATATTCTTCCAGGAGAAGAGAGATACATCGCCATGGAAGGTACTAAATTCACAGTGGTCTCTCCTTCTGGTGAGTCTGCACGGTTTTGCCTGCCACTTCGAGTACCTGTTGGATGGAACCCAAACCAAGCAATGTCCTTTGTGAGTTTCTACTTCACATTTGATCCTTTCCTTCAATGTTAACTTGAATCATATCTTACCTTTAGCCTTCAACAGAGGGTCCACACCCCAACTCCGCTGCTACTATTGGTGCTGTGTAATTTTACTAAGGACAGGTTGAAGATTTCGATGTAAATCCAAGGCTGCATACTGTTTTGTTTGTTATCTCATCGTTTGTGAAATTGTGTACTGTCACTGTTATCCATGCTTTCTGCTCCTCCACCTTCCTTATCTCCTTTTCTTTGTCTCCCTTCTTCACTGCATATCAATGGTTGGAGTGCAATGCATGATCGTCATGGCATCGCATTGTGTGCAGAAGGTGGCTTCTGACCTGCCGTTGCAATGTAGGGCTACGGGGATCGTGTTGATGTCGTCGGCCCCGTTCAGTGAGGCCAAGCACAGGACGTGGACATGGTGGCCAAGGCTGACAGCCGTAACGCGGACGTGGGTCTGGTGGGCACATGGGATGGTGGCAGGTGTGAGGGGAAGGACGTGGTGGATACGTCATCTACGCTGCTTGTTGATACACCGTTTGGCATGCGGGTGCATTGTGTACACAATGGGTGGAGTGCTCGTGTGTCCTGGAGGTAGTAGCAGGTACGACGTCTGACGTGGGCATGCCGTTTGGGGTGCGCGTGAGGCGTTTGGGATGTTGGTGCAGTACACGCAGGGTGTGGGTAGGCATGTTTGAATGACTTGACCTAAACGTACACATAGTACCTTCAAGTTGTGTCACAGTACCTCGTTTTCTCCCCTAGTCCGAACGTAGCTAGCAACGACCTCATAGCCGTTGTCCCTAATGCAGGCGGTTTCGGTAAGTCAACGTGGCCGCTCATGTGTCCGACACTGGATTTTTACTGACGCACGATACTAAGGTTGGGAAACCTCCACTCGTCCGAGCTGCTGTCTCTAACGCAGGTGCTCGACAGCAAATCAAGGATCCATTTTGATCGGCACACACTTACATATCATTGGCAGCTAGACTATGTTCGCCGTGTCACAGCACCGTCGTGTTTTGGACTACTATTGGGTCAGTTTTACAACTATAACCGGTAGGTCGGTTATCCCCCCGCTGCCGTACTATGTTCTGACCTCTTTCCTAGTTTCCAGTCTGCTCTACAAGAACCATGGCTTTGCCTTGGTATGACTGCAGTGTCCGCGTTAGGGACTCGGATTCTGTGCATCGTCTCCCTGCGCGTAACACGCAAGGAAGCCTACGAGGTTTTCTTCTTCACATTTCGCGGCGGCATCATGAGCGTTGTCGCTCCTGGGGACCCCCTCGGTCTTACAATGGTCTGAACTTCTCTCTCGGGCGCGTATATCCCCACGAAAACGCTCCAGTGAGTCTTTTTCCTCCCGTCTATGACACAGCCTGACGACGTGCACATAGTGGCTTCCAATGTCCGGCCCTCCCTCGCATCTTGGGCGTTGGACCGTTTCATGCCTCTCGTTCGACCAGTCGTCTCCAGCCATCTTTACTTTGGTTTCGCTCGTCGTCCAGTATCACTAAACGCCGCCACAGAATTGCTCTGCGGAGACTTTGTCCCGGCGAGGCTGCGTCGCCCGCCTCGTTTTTATCTGGGTGGTACGCGACGCAAGTAAGAGAACGCGCATGTATGCTGCTCCCTGCATTTGCCCTAACCCACACACGCCATTCCAGGCCACCCCAACCAGATCCCGGATGCTCGCCACCGAGCCAACGCTCGTCCCGCCCAGCCCCATCCCGATCTTTGTCACGAACGGAGGGACAGCGCTTAGCGAGAGCGACCAGGATCCAATACTGGAAAAGGACCGTGACATCTTGGCTGCGCGCCGTGGCTCAAGATGGTGGACGGTGACCTGATTTGAAGGCTATTCTGAGGGAGGAAGTAATAAATGGGGCGGTGGGGAGGACGTTTGTTCGTGGTATATTCGCGTCACCTCCTTCGTCTGTGATTTCCTTCCCGTGCATGAGCGTTTGCCGTCGCGGCGGGCCCTGGCTAATGACGCTTGTTATTCGTGTGGTTTGTAGGTCGCAGGGCGTTGCACGATCGGTTCGTCATGCATTGCGGTTCCCTGGGACCGTACGGTAGTTTGTACGGAGGACCGAGTGTTACGCGGGTCGTCGGGTATGATTAGCCGAGGTTGAAGTCGGTGCACGAGTTGTGATATACTACTGTGATGTCTAGTTGTGTCTATGGTATCTAATGTTGTATGACCCAGGTCTGATCCAACCCAACATGCTACGACGAAACTTGATTTCCGACATGGCCACGACTGTGAGTCCCCCGCCTAGGATTCGACTGTCGCACATCACCGTCTCGTATACGAAACATCAATGGACACGTCAAAAACAGAGCATGAAAAGAGCATGAAAAAAATACAAGACAGCACACGATAAAACGGGAAGCCTAGGAGACACAATGATAACATGGAAAGTACACGCACAACATGACACGACAAGAAGAAATAAATCAAAGGACACCTACGCCGTAACAATACTCGATGTCGTCATCGTCCTCAGAATCAGTGGGCAGCTCAGGCTCAGAATCCCAAGCCTGCGCTGGTTCATCCTCCTCTATCACAGGGACGATATCCCCCCTCCCCTCCCCACTTACACGAAGAGCCCATTCACGTTCCTGCCGTCGAGCGGTAGAAAAATGCCGCATCAGCCTCTCTACTTCCCTCCACCGCTTCCTGTATTTATCTTTGCCCTCCCTGCCACTCAACAGTGGCGTATTCCACGACACGATCTGCTCGATATTTGGGGCTACAGCGGATAGGAAAGCCGCTACCATCGTCGGACGCGTAATTTTCGAATCGGCCAACCACAACGAATCCAGGGATGTATTTCGCACACCTGCACCAGGGAGCCTGACAGATGCATCTGGTAACACTGTAGCATCCAAGACGACGCCCAAGAGAGCAAGGTTCGGACAGTCCCGCAGGAGTGGTATCAAGCCCTGTAACGTTACCTTGGACGGGATTTCCCATCCGCATTCTCGGATGGAAAAATCGAGGGCCTCGAGGAGTGGCCACGCCGCGGCAATCTCCTTGATAGCAGCATTATCGAGATCGTAGGTACATAGCGTCTCCAACTTTAAGCATGTCAGACGTTTGAGTTGGAAGAGAGGACGAAGGGCGGTGATGTCGATAATGTGTTTTTCGTCGTAGTCTCTCCATATACGCATTTCGGAAATGTCGATTATGGATATGTTATGATATGAAGGATCTGCGGCCCAAGAGGTAAATATGGTTTTGTAATCAGCAGCGCAGGTTTCGTCATCGACATTGAGATTGATTGTATCAACCGACGTAGACTTGATGAGCCTCAAGAAACGCAAGCAGTGGGACATGGTTGGTGCGGAGAGTAAAGCCTCCCGTAGAAGTGGGAACCCGGTGCGGCCCAAAGCGGATTCGAGGTTGTCAAGTGAATTCAAGCGCAAATCAACGCGAAGACTCTTCAAACGAGGCAACAAAGAGAGGTGGCGGACGCCATCGTCTGTCAACTCCGCGCAACGTAACGCTTCAAGCTCTGTTAGTTGACAGAGCACTTTGGATAACTCTGCAAGGACAGGGTCGCCCTTTTGAAAGAGGAAATTGCGGAAAGCCATAAATTGCCTGATGAGTGGACACCGGGAGGGTAGCAGGGGAAGGATGAAGCGGGTGAGGGCGTTTGGCATCAAATTGTCAACATCGACATGGACCACTGTTGGTTGTAGCAGGAGCTGCAAGAAACGGACAGCTTCGGGCCGATACTCGCCGCACCGGAGGTGTAGTAATCTCGGAAATATGACAGTAGAGACAGGTGGGTTCGCAAGCGCCGCATAGACGTTGATGTGTGTTGTAGCGATGCAATGTCGAGCAAACTCTAGACTTCGAACACGGTGTGCGTAACGGAGGAAGATATCCCAGTCTGATTGCTTCATTGTACGTTTTAATGACTGGTGGGTGTTTGAGGATTAGGGTGGAAATCGACGGTCTATTTCACCAGACGCGACATACCAGCTGCTTCCCGCTGACCTCCCATAGATCATCTGGCATGCACCTGATGAGCCATAGCAGGTCATTGATCTCGTAGTAAAGGACATTGAGAGCAGGGTCGAGGAAGTAGCGACAGGTTATCGCAAGACTGGCAAGAGTGTGACGGTCACGGAACTTTCGTGATTTAGGATCAGGCTTGGAAATCATAAATGCATGTTGAAAAATGTTTGTCAAGATCTCGTCGATGGTGAGACATTTGTGCATGAGTCGACAAAGGGAAACGAGAAGCGCCACAACTGCAGATAAGTTAGCCCGTAGATGAAATTATTGATTGGAGATTGCCTACACACATCATACACAGGAAACGGGAGAGCTGGGCATCAGCCAGCGCGAGAGCACTTGTCTTTTTCAGCATTTTTTCAAGCGGAGCGAGAAGGCATCCTCAGGCTGATGGTTCTTGCGTACGTTAATACACATGGCTGGCATGCTGTGTATGCATTTGCGGCTGGCATCTTGCAGGTGCGGCTGGTGGCGCACACTGGCTGGCGGCAGGGATCCTGTTGTGGCAGCTTTGCGCTCTCCAAAGCGATTCATGACAGTGCCTACATCGACACTGTGATCCCTCTTGAATCGTTGCACTCTTTCAGTCGATGCATTCGTCAACGAAGCTTGCCTTGGTCACCATAGCCAGGGACCACGCAATCCCATGAGCGCCTGTTCTACCGAAACCCCCAGGTAAAAATACACTGACCCCCCTCGCCGTTCCCTCGAGCTCACCATCCTTCTCGTGGTTTCAACTAAGTAATAATACACTTCTCTGGAACGTTGGACAACCCATGATTTCATCGAGCGATGATAGCAACGAACATTAGTTAAACCCCGAGTTGCGGAGAGCGTGAATAAACAAGAGCGGTCCATTAATTACTCCATCGGCCTCGATAGTCCACGCATCAAGCAGTTGCTTGATACATAGCATCTCTGCCTCGAAACGTTTCTTATCTTCAGGCGGTATAACACCGCTCAGATGCCCAGGGAACTGTAATAAAATGCTTGTCAGGCCAGTCAGCGGAGAGGAAGGTGGTGAACACTTGCCTTGTCGTACAACTCCTTCAAAGGGTCTGCGCCTTTACCTCGGGATTCGCATGCAGGAGTAGATTGATCTACACTCCCTGTCCGTCGAGGCCCTCTTCCTCGTCAATTCGCGGTGTTTGACTACTTTGGAGGCGTCGGGCACTCAAGGACTCGTAGGCACGCGAGTTTCTCAGCGTTTCGAAATGGGGTCGCTGTCAGAAATAAATTTTTATTTGTGTAAAACCTTTTGTTTCCAACAGTCGATGCGACTTGGAAGTTTGTGGCGCGTCTCCACGTCCTGGGTATTACATCGAGAGGGGCTCCCTCAATATATCTTTCATACCCACCCATAGGCATCTCTCGCGAGCGTGTAGACGCTGGCCGAGTCCATGATAGAAGCAACTAACCCACCAATCAGACTCGGCGCTCAGAGTATCGTCGAAGCGCCTTTCATAGTGCCGTACCAGCGCCTCCCTGTGAACGCCCATGACATATATGCCCGCTATGGCCCTGCACATGGTGGCGTTTGGAATGTCTATGAGGAGTGGACGTCGCATTGGTGGACGGCACCAGCTCATCTACGGTGAGTTCTTTAATTATTTTTCTCAAGTCGTTCTTTGTTCCTTCTCGCCGGCTGGATGCTCGGGCGCTCGGATGTAACTTGACGTGATCTTAGACACTATCCTCATTCGTCGATCATTAATACTGAAGGATGGACACAGGTGAAACCAAAGGCCTGCTCCTCATGCTCAGTCGTGCTCCAAGTCCATAATCACCACTCTAGTTCATATATCCTTTGTCTTCTTTGTCAAGCCTCCTTCAAATCACAGCCCACAAAGCGCTCTCAGAACCGAGCATACCCATACCACCCCGATACCCCCAGTACCAACGAGAATTCCAGCACTCGACTCGCCGTTCGCCTTTCCTCCTCCATCCACCGCCTTTATCGTCGAAGGACCACCTCAAAATGCGAGTGTGAGTACATTTGTGAATGACAAAGGGAACTTGCTCCGCGTTTGCATGCGTTTCAGCTGTGGTACTCGGTTGCCTATACATCACATCGGCGGTATGTGTGGGGCGTGTGCTGGTGCGGGATCCGTGCGCCCCCTGCCTGCAGTTGTCCCGAAACGCGTTCCGAGACGCGCCAAGGAGCGGACACACCCACTTCCGCGAGAGTCCATCGATCACGTTCGTGCTGTAAGTACTTCTCCCGATCGAACGAACCCTGCATCTGAGACAAAGAAATTACCTTTCACCCCTTTTTTATCTTTATTTTGTAGTCCTTGGTGAGAGAAGCTCAAGCTATCCTGAAATCTGGACCCGCGTTGGCCATCCCGCCGGAGAGACCAGATGTCGATGATAATATGGACCTGGTATATCCAGACGTGTGTTCTACTCCCTCGTTGATCCGTGACCACATTCTAATTTGTCCCAGGATACCGTAGAAACTGTACAATCAAGCAATTCCGAGCCAACGGCTCAAGGACGTGGCCCTCCGGTGGGCGTTGACGCGGACATCGACCTAGAGCTTGTGTATCCACAGGTCGCTTGTTTGTTGTGAGGCGATATTTTCAGTTGCTAACTCTTGAATAGGATGCTGTCGAAGCTGCACGTAAATCAGAGCCAAATTCGAGGACCAGGTTGCCCTCTCGGGCATCGTTGTCTGCAATTCTTATCAATGGCTTGCAGACCATTCCAGCTCTGGACATGGCCCAATCAAGCAATGCTACTCCGACCAATGCGAACTTTACTCCCCTGGTTAGTAAATCATCATAAAAACGAATGGACCTGTCTGAGTTCCTTCCATAGCGTCAGTGCATAATGCCAGGATGCAACGAAACCCTGACGAGCGTCACCCTACAAAGATGTGTTAGTTGCAGCCCGAGTTATTTGAAGCAGCGAAAGCAAGCTGCCGTCAAAGCACGTAGCACGTCCAACCTCGTTGTCTCAGGGCCACCGACACCTGTAGTTATGACTCCGAACAACCAGGAATCGGTCATCAAACTTCCGGAGGCTCGTTTAGCGGGAGAGATAGCTTTGGACAGCACGTCAGATAGGATCTTGGATGTCGAGGAAGTTCCAGAGAACGACGCGCCTCCACCATCTTTATCCCCTACGAGCAATGATAGTGACGAGCCAGTAGCCAATCTTACCATTGGCTCGATTCCAGGCTGGGATAGCGGTCTCAGCGATCTCTCATCCGAGGATGAAGAAACCGACATCCTCAAAATCACCATTATATTACTCGCCAACCGACATCCACCCGACGGTTCAGTTTGGAAATGCGCTAACAAGCGGTGCAATATCGCCCTCTCAAAGGATCATCGCTGGAAGACCTGTGAGCCGCGTCGAAGAGCGCAGCGTCAATACCAAAGGACTCGTAGTGGATATACACGGAGACGTGTGGCTGGGGTTGGTGAGTGGAATCGGATTGGGTCCGCTGATTTATCACTGACGACGTGTATGGTCGCAGAAGATGACAAGGGTACATCCTTGGAACCGTCAGGACCCTGTGATCCCACCTTATCCCTCGGATACTCCCGATGGCGGTCCCTGGGTGTAGAACCTCAGATCCCGGAAATAAATCTAACTCCAGAAACCTCCCGCCCATGCGCAGTAAAGCATTGTCGAACTCAGGCCCCACTTCCTGAGGTGTATCGTTGGAAGACATGCGCAACGTGTCGAGCACGGGCCCGTCGAGACGCTCGCAGGAAGAGGGACGCATTCTGTGAGATTGATTCCCAGGAGCCGAGCCTTGTATCCCCGTTCCAGACCTATCAGAACCGAACCGTGTTACTCTCGTCTCTCGGCACTCAACTTGGAAATTTCGTGGAGGGACAGACTTTACATCTGCGTTCGAAGCCGCACGAGAGCGGAGAAGGTGAGCCATCTAAGCTTAGCCCGATGGCGTTCGCATTCGATGGGGAATACTCGGTCGTCACTGCCTCTAGGGGCGAGGGGAGTTCGCAGTCTCAGGGAGATGAGGTTATGGCGATGCGCGAGGAGGTGCACGGAGTGGTTGAGGACTTGAACTGTGTTCTGCGCACGAAACTCAAGTGACTGGATTGCCCTTACTGTGTCGTGTCCGATCGATCACGACTGCTTTAGAGGCGGGGAGGCATTCGCTATCGACACAGGTGGTGTGATTATGCGGTTCACTTGTTCGTTTGAGCTCATCGCGCCGTTGCGCCCTCTACCGCTGAGCGCCGAAGAGAGCGAAACTCCACTGCGACGGTCTGAATCCGGTGAGATTGAGGAAGAGAAGAGCCCCTCGGCTGTACCGCTGATCAAGACGTCCGGTGAACTTGAAGTGGCCATCGTGCCCGATAACTCACATAGATTGTTCCATGGACGACGTACCATCATCCGTTACCACATGTTAGGTTGAATATATCCTCGGAGTGCTTTGGTTAGTGTTTCGGATTCGTCTGCGTATATATCATCTGTAATCCATATCCTATCGTTTAGAAGTCGGTGTCTTGTAGAATACTGATCATTTTTGTTGTCATTGACAGTCGTGTAATGCCTTCAGGTCTGGCTGTCAGAGGTTCATGGTGAACGTGTGGTGACTGGTGAGCACTAAAAAGTCGATGATCTCTCCGGGCCGAGACTTTGCGGACACCGACACAAGTTGTCCCAAAGACTCAGACGGATGATTCAGACACAGTGGTTGTATGAACATATAGGTACGGCCGATCACGACTTGGAATCGGCTTTCAGGATCCTGAGCATTTTCCAGGGTGTACTCGCTGCTCACAAAGCGTACCATGAGAACTCTCGCAGCCTTTCTCTTACTAGCTCTCGCCTCCACCGTGGGCTTCGTTCGACCAGTCTCGGCAGTTTCAAAGGAGTTGCAAGGCCTCTACTCTCTTGTCCAGAGACGCGTCCCGACCCATACCAACTCCTTCACGTTCACCTTAACATCTGGAAACAATACCGCCGATACATTTACTCTAAGCGATGCAGCCTCGTCGCATGACCGCGGAATCGACATCGAGTGCACCTCAATCAGTGCATGCGCTCGAGGGTTGTATACGTGGGTGCTCTGCTGTTGACACCCTTCTGAAGCCCACCCAAATGAGTACTTCATCACAGCTATCTCGCCGAGTTTGGTGGGGTTGACATCTGGTGGACTGGCTCGCGGCTCGACCAGCTGCCTTCCAAGTTGCCCTCTGTAGGGACGCCTGTGACACGCAGTTCGCTGGTGAAATATCGTTACTTTTTCAACACGGTCACTTTCAGCTACACGACGGCGTTCTACTCCTTCAGCGACTGGGAGTTGCTTCTCGACTGGATGGCGCTCCGCGGCGTTAACCTTCCTCTCGCCTGGGTCGGTTACGAATATGTTCTAGTGGAGGTGTTCCGTGAAGCTGGACTCAGCGAAGCCGACATTTCAGATTTCCTGTCCGGGCCCCCGTTCCAGGCATGGAACCGTTTCGGTAACATCCAAGGAAGCTGGGGCGAGAACCTACCGACACAATGGCTCAACGACCAGTTCGCTCTGCAAAAACAGCTCATCCCACGCATGGTCGAGCTTGGGATGACCCCCGTTCTTCCTTCGTTCACTGGCTTCGTCCCCCCTGCGCTCTCCACACTATACCCCAACGCTTCTATCGTCACTGGAAGTCAATGGAGTGGCTTTCCGACGACTTTAACCAACGACTCGTTCCTAGAGCCTTTTGACCCTCTCTTTTCAACGCTCCAAAAATCGTTCATCGATAAGCAGACAGCTGCTTATGGGACCGTGTCTCATATCTACACGCTGGATCAGTACAACGAGAACAACCCCTACAGTGGCGACCCGTCGTACCTGCAGAACGTCACGTCAGCCACGTTCGCAGCCTTGCGCGCAGCTGATCCTGAAGCTACTTGGCTCATGCAAGGTTGGCTATTCTTCAGCGCCGAAACCTTCTGGACTACGGAGCGCGTTCAGGCCTATTTAGGAGGCGTACCAGGGAACGACAGTATGATCATTCTGGACCTCTACAGCGAGGCCCAGCCTCAGTGGGAGAGGCTGAGCTCGTACTACGGTAAACAATGGGTCTGGTGCGAACTCCATGACTATGGAGGAAACATGGGCTTCGAGGGTAACTTTGTCAATATTACGGCTGAGCCTTTGAGGGCGCTTTCGTTCCCTGAGAGTTCCATGGTCGGCATGGGCTTGACGCCTGAGGGTTTGGAAGGAAACGAGATTGTGTACGATGTCCTGCTCGACCAGGCGTGGTCGCCGACGGCTATAAATCGGACGTCATATGTTTCGTCTTGGGTATCGCGACGGTACAACGTCGGCCACCTCCCCGCCGCCGCAGTCAATGCATGGCAACTCCTCGGAGCCACCGTGTACAACAACCAGGATCCATCGTCGCAAGCGACTGTCAAGAGCATCCTTGAGCTTGCGCCAGCGTTGACGGGGCTCGTGAACCGCACCGGACATCATCCGACCCTCGTGTCCTACGATACGAACACCACCATCGTCCCCGCCCTTCATATGCTGCTCGAAGCTAGCCAAGAATCGAAGGCGCTTCTCTCAATCCCAGAATTCAAATACTCGTGGACGTGACTCGCCAGCTACTCGCCAACCGATTCATCGACCTCTACGAATCCCTCGTTGCTACCTACAGCTCACCTAATTCCAGCGCCTCAACAGTCGAAGCAGCAGGGAAACCACTCTTGCAGATCTTGTACGACCTCGACCGTCTCCTGCTCACCGATTCTTATTTCCTCCTCGCCAACTGGATCAATGCTGCGACGAGTTGGTCACACGGTAACGCAACGTACTCCGCGTACTTGGAGTACACCGCGCGGAACCAGATCACGCTCTGGGGACCTGACGGAGAGATCAATGATTATGCCTCGAAGCAGTGGGGCGGTCTTGTGGCTGGGTACTATACCCCTCGTTGGGAGGCGTTCGTTCAATACCTCGTGGATACCAAGGAGAACGGAGCCTCGTATAATGCGACTGCTGTTATGAATATCATGATCGCGATGGGGGAAAAATGGGACAACCAGACAGGGGGCTTTGCGGAAGGGGTAATTGGGGATTCTTTGGAGACTGCGCTAGCGTTGGCGTCGAAGTACGGCTGCTGAGCCAAGGGCTTGTGCAGAAGAGTCTCCCACGATAACTCGCTCTGGATTGATTCTATCGAAAGAGAACATGTATTCCCGTATATCGCTGTTTGCATGTAGGATACCTGAGATTATCAAGTGATGGCAATCCCCAAAGATTACGCTGACTTGGACTTCTATGCGTTGGCTTCGCAGATGAGCGATAATACTCACCCTGATCGGTTTGGCAGAAAGTGCATCAACTCAGTATGGTTCGGTTGCCACAGGACACAAGCACCCCCTTCAATCGTATGGAGCGTGCAAGACTCGCCATACAATCGCCTCCTCAGGATCGGCAAAGACTCTTGAGCTTCCTAACAACGTCGCGCAAGATGTGCAAAGCGCCCAACGAGGGCGAACGGGAATGAACTCGCCAGAGGACCAGGAACTGTACAGAGAGGAAGGTGTCAGTAAGTTGCCAACGATATCGATTTGATTGGCCGATGCCACGGGGTTCTGTTTCGCCATCGCTGGCAACAGGATTGGCCTAGCGATGGTGACTGGCGAGGTGGCGATCGTAGTACCTATAATGGTGATTACCCAGTGCGTCAAAGGGAGGGTGTACCTAATCCAACGTCAGGAGACCAGCAACAGAAAGCAGAGACTTGCCAGTTGCGAAGATGTTGCTGAAGAAAAATTCTCCCGCCATCCAATGGGAGCATGATGACGCTCCCACTGGGTGTCCAAACGTTCAAACGCCACCAGGGTACGTCGCAGGTAAAGACGGTTACCTGTGAGGTTTTTCCCCATCGCCTCATGTTGTTAATCCAGACTGTGGTGGTCAGAGTTCAGACTCACGAACAACAAAAGGCGGACCCCTGAGGTCGCTTATGTAATCCAACCTTGCATTTTCCTCCTCATTGACATAGTTTGTTGCTTCAATATGGCCTCCCGCTCGTTACTCGCAAGCCGCATTGGAGCAGTGTCTAGATACCCTCGAAGAAGCGTTCGTCAACCAATCCGGCTGCTCACATCATCTGCGCCTCCGTCGACACAAGCATCGGCCCCCCCTCCAAAAACACCAGCTCAGGAGCAGTCATGGCTCACACAGCGAGTCAAGTCAAATCCTGCACTCTACTCTCTGTTCCTAGGTGTCGCCCGTGTCCTCGGATACGGCTCCCAAAAACAATTCGCGAACAGACGTGCTCTGCATATGTACAGCACCCTCTGTGCAAACCGTGCAGACCAAGAAGCCGAGTTTTGGAAAAAAGGTATTGCCTCATCACCGTGTTGTGTCCCCACCCGTGTCCTACTCACGTCTCTGCACATCTCCTAGACTGCGCACTTCCGCCGACATTCCAGTCCTGGTTTACCATCACCAATCTCCACGTTTGGCTCCTCACCGTCCGCTTGCGTGCGCTCCCCGCGCCACACGGTGTGAACCACATACAAGGGCTGATAGATCACTTCTTCCAAGACGTCGAAGAGCGCGTCCGAACCGTTCTTCAGCCTGGTATTCTCCCGCCCCGTTCGATACCTGGACAATCCTCCCCGTCCGCCAAAACCAATCCCCGCCCTGAAGACGCCAGCTACGTCTCTCCGTATCCACACAGCGCCTTTTACACCTTCCCATCGCCAGTCCCACCACCCGACACGTTCTCCTCGTCCGCCGCATACGTTAAAGCGGAGAAAAGGGCACGAGCACCCGAGAGACTCGTCACGAGGCATATGAAGATACTCAAGGAGCAGTGGTCGGGTTTAGGGATGAGTATGGATCTGGGACTTGTAAGAGGAGACACCGAGATGGCAGCTGCCGTTTGGAGGAATTTGTTAGGCGGCAGGGGGGCGAAGGGGATCCCGTTGCCTGGGCAAGGAGGGAGCGGGAGCGGGAGTGTGGATGGGACTGGAAGCACAAGTAAACCAGGGTTCAGACGAGCGGTGAACCTCGTCGGTGGACTCGTGGAGAACGTGGAAAAAATCGATGTGGATGTCGAGGAGGCTAAAGACGATTTGAGTGGTGTCTATGACTTTGAGGCGAACGAGAGCGATCGGTGAGGACTGGACTTGTCATCATTCGTGATGTGATTTGGTGTTCACACTGGTTATAGCTACGTAGCCTACCCGGAGCTCATGCAAACACTCGCGACGTACCTCCGTCGTGAAGCGCTCCGACTCGAACGCCTACCCGACGAAGTTATCCTTGGACCACGTGTAGTTGGCCGGGAAGGCGAGGGAGTAAACAGGATGGTATGGGGAAGGGTGAGGCCTTAGTGGTTCGCGCCGACTCCGCCACGAATAGCACCACCCACGAACCTCGCCACTTACTCCGTGCACATACCTTTCACCGTATTCCGCTGATAATATCCAGGCGCAAAATACATCGGTGTTTGGATGTCTTGCAATCATTAGTGACTGACTCAGGCATCTTGCAAAAGGGCTTTCACACTCTCTGGATCCTATTACCACACTACTAGGGACTCCATCAGTGCCTAGCGCCAGGTACCAGAGGTCTCGGACACTGATGTAGCGAGGTCCCGAGCTACTTCGCAACCGACGATAGAATCTGCATAGAGGACATGAACCGATGACAGACCCGGACACATCGCTTCTACAACATCATTCTCAAAACAAGGGCAGGCCCTGTACAAGTATGTAAACACGAAGGGTGGGTACAGAACTGATAACGAATCTGAAGTGTCCCGTCAAAGAGTGGGTGAAAAGGAATGTGGGGTGGGTATCAAGATAACATGGAAACAAGGTCGCTGTGCGTTGCTTGAGGGCAGCCCTCAAACAGGCGAAAGTTTCCGCTCGCTGAAACCAAACACGATTCGTTAGTCTGTATACCAAGAGAATGCAAGAAAGCGCCTACCCGCTGGCATTGCCTAGGAGCTCCTCAAACCGCCGCCTAAGCTCGTCTAGTCGGTGATTGAGGCCGTTCTCAGCGGTCCCGATCATATGCCCTTGGTCCATTTGAAAAGAGTGGCAGTCGCGCAAGAAATGTTCTAGGTCTTTCACACGAGTTATAGATAGCTCTGGTTCATGCGAGCCCTGGGTACGAGCGAGGAAGGAAGCGACCATCGTCGACATCCCCCCTGTAACGAATGTCAAGTTCCATTTTGGAGGCAGGAATGAAGAGGACAAACCAAGTGATGAAACCGCGACAGCTGTCTGTAGAGGGAAACAATTCAATTTGAACGATGACGAACTGTTAGCATCGAACTCAGCGGACCTGCTTCCCCGTGGCTCCTATTGCAGTGGTCATAGCGCCCAGTAGAACTTGCGCTCCGATCGCGATGTTGAGCGCATAGCCAGTCATTGTTGCTAGAGGACGGGGCAGCCCGTTAGCATAACGAATGAGAGACCCTCCTGGACAAGTTGGACACCACTTGAGTCTATCCTTACCTTTTTTCTCGTACTTTGCCTTCTCTATTACAGCGGCATCGATAGTTGGCTGAAGTCGTTCTCCCACTGTCTTCTGACGCTACAGAAACAGGGTCAGAGCACGTATTCATCCACCACGAACCCAACAATCCGAATGCGACAACAGCCCACACTTACAACGTTCTTCTCACCAATGGGCAGGACTTGCTCGCTCTGTCCAGCCATCGTCGCGCGACGCGACAGCCCGCGTTGATATCCTTGCGCACTATCTTGAGCCTTGGGCGACGACCTAGCTGCTGGTGAACCCGCCCTAGACCCTCCTACACGGTCGTGATCACCGAAAGGATTATTCATGGGTTTCATTTCAGCGGGAATGAGTCGCTGAGTCGAAGTTTGCTCACTTGGGGAGCCAGTTCTCTGCGTATCGGGGCTTCCCCGCACATGCGGAGCGTCCCCATGACCAGAGGGGTTTGGATGTTCGAGCAGGTAACGGGACGTGGGGCGTGGGGTGATGTCGAGGGGCTGGGCGGGGCCTGGTGCGGGAGGTTCGGGTCGTTGCTCGGTACGGCCACGGTGTTGCTGACCCTGGCCGTGGGGCTCTATGGTGGCCTCTGGCCTAGGGTTTCCAGTCGTGCGGATGGGAGGCTCGACGGGGTCCATGATGGCCAGTGGGTGATCACAGGAGGGGGACTCAGTGGCCTGAGGGCTTCAGGCAAACTTTTATATACGCACTTGGCCCATTTGTCCATGATGCTGTCACATCATTGGTGGTAACCCAGGACGCGAACAGTGAACCTCAGGCAACAGCGTGACATAGGCGACTCAGACAGCTGACTCCTGCGTGGCAAGCCAAACGGTATCGTTTTCTTTGCACCACCTCAGCGTCGTCGTACCAGCTCCAAGTCGACGAACAGCCAGTGTTGGGAGAGGTCGAACGCGACGTTCATCGTCCGACTGCATTGATAATCATTCTCCCAGACTCGGTCGTATGCTAGCTCGGCCCTCCTGCTCGGTTCATCCAACCAAACAAGTAGCATTACGCTGTCATCCCACTGCCTGCTTGCTGCCTCTCCCAGGTTCGGATTGAACCATGTCCCAGGAGGCAGCACCTCACGTCGAAGCAACCCACACTCAACCGTCTGACAATATCGTCCTATTCCACTGTCGAGGATGTCGAATCCACTGCGCGCCACGGTCAATTGCGACATGTCAGTACCTCTGACGTGATCTCTGATTAGATGTTCGTGCTCGACGCAGGGCTTC
This sequence comes from Paxillus rubicundulus Ve08.2h10, assembly GCA_000827395.1. Taxonomy (NCBI): domain Eukaryota; kingdom Fungi; phylum Basidiomycota; class Agaricomycetes; order Boletales; family Paxillaceae; genus Paxillus; species Paxillus rubicundulus. Next base: position 13,049 of record KN825036.1, on the reverse strand, counting down.
TCTCTGTACACGACTGCACGAGTGTCTCCTCTGGCATAGCTTGCCTCTTGATCGATGAATCACAGGGCGATGATGAAGGTCTCATGAAGATGATACACTTGGCAAATATTGCATGCAGATTTCTTGCTTCCTAAGATCCACGGGTGGCTGATTGTCAAGAAGCTGAGCTTTTATTGACGACCAGGGACCTCTCGGTGATGAACGAGACAGCGGCTCCAGCCAAAGCCAACTCCCGGACCCGCAAGGCTTCGGGAGAAGAGAAATGGCCACTGGGCCTTGTGCACAACGCGTGTCCCTCGTAGTCTGGCGATGCAACCTAGCAGGTAGGACGAGCTCGAGTCTTGTTTCATCTACCAAGTGGGCGCCTTAGACGGCTTTCTGAAGCGCTGCGGACTCCCTTTGAACCACGTGGGTCGTTTGAGTAGCCACAGGTCTTGTCCGCCTTGTTGACACCGTTTCCTTGTAGACCAAGCCACACAGATTTGTGCATGGCCAGACCGCGCGGACCATCGGACTAGCCCGTGCGGTCGTCCCCGTGACCAAGGTATTCAAGACCAGTGCTGCCCAGCCCCGAAGGTGTTGCCTTCAAGGCCCTGGCTGGAAGCACACACCAACAAGCTGCAGAAGAAATGGATGTTCCGTTCACAACTGGTAAGGTCTTTGCCATTAGACAGCCAGAGATAACAGGCCGTGTAGAGTGGTGTGGAGACCTCGACTACAGCGACGGGGGTAAATTTCTTGATCACAAAGTAGGGGTGGCTTGTCTTGCAGATAACAGTCGCACTGATAGGAAGCACGATCCTGTTCCTCTCGCGGTAGTCCATTGACGAGTAAGTCGTGGGATTGACGAGGCTGGGCTAGTGATGCATGCTATATTTCTCAATGTCTACCTGCACAAGGTGACCACAACAGGCAGAAAGCTCTTACTGATAGGTCATAATGTCGCTGATGTGCCTATCTGTTGTCACTCTGACACCCCTGTAAGCTGCTCCTAATGATGTATGTTTTCCCAGGATGCAGTCAAGATTGGACATGCAGCAAAGGCATTAGTGGACGAGAGCAACAAGGTGGCAGCTTTGTTCAGAAGGTGTTTCTGAGAGGACTCAACCCGAAGCAGAAGTCGAGCTGAATGAGCACTAGTTGAGTTGGTTCCTACACACCTGCACTCAGTATGTTTCATTTGCTAGATAGTTGATCATTGACTAGAGCTACGCTATCCTGTACTTCGAAATTCTGGTTGCCTCATGGCATTATGGTAGCCCATCTAGGAGTACATGTAAGTATGGTGCGTGATTATTGGTGTAATATGACACAGAAAGCATGAAGATAGCAGAAAGTTCAACGAAAAAAGGGCATCAAGTCTCCCCCATCACCGGTCCCGAGTTCGAGTATTATTGGTACCACTGGATTTCGCAGTCTCTGCAACGGTCTCCAGTTGCGCATGACGCCTCTGCGCAATTTCATGTTGGCGTTCCAGACTTCTGTCAGGATCGACTCGGGTCAGTGGGAAAGGCTCATGAGATCGATGCAAGTTAAGCGGACCTTATCTGGTTCTCCAGCTCGAGTACTCTTTCCTTACCGCCTTGACGCTCTCTCTTATATTTCTCCTCGGCCGCCTTTAGGCGAGCCTCATACTCTTTGACACGGGCTTCCCATTTGGCGTCGGTTGTAGAGGTCTTCTGGTTCAGATTGGAAATCTTTTCCTCGTGTTGAAGGAGCTGATTGTTAGCCACGACCAGCCGTTTCTCCGCATTGACGGCTCGCGAGAGAAGCGTTCGTATTTCTTGTGAATCCCCCTGAGTGGGCCGCCTTGCAGTTGTAAGTTGTTGTGCAAGGTCAGAATTAGTGCTCTGGGGCATAATGGCGTGAGTCAGCTAAAGACGATGTGATATATAGATCGTCGAGCTACCTTGAGTGCCTCTAGCTCTCCCTCCTTGGCGACGTACTTCCGTCTCCAGGTTGCTTTCGCGTCCCCATAGGCTTTAACGCTCGCCTCAAACTTGTCAATCTGCTTCCATCGTGTATCAAGCTGTTTCCGCATCTCTGTCAACTTCTCCGTGAACCGAGCTTCGACCTCCTTGGCACGTTTGTCGAAATCGAGCTGGATTTGACTGAGAGCCTTGAGGCGAGTGATGAGATTGTCGTGGAAGACGCTAAAGTTCGTGAAAGGCTTTGTCTCTGCTTGATTGCCTTTCTTCTACGATCGCGAGTTAGCGAAAGGGACAGAGACTCGAGGAGAGCACAGGGGACGTACAGGAGTCTTGTCAACACCGAGTATCTTGTCCATATACTGGTAGATAGTGAGTAATAGCGTGTTGCGCTCGGTAAGTTGATCGCGGTACTGGCCCTCGCTGGCCAAAAGGGATTTCTGATCCTTCGATAGCCGCGCCTCAAGCTCGTGGACTTTCGTACGCAAGGTGGACGCCTCAGATTCGGCAGTCTTCAAGCTCGTCTGGTTGGCGTCAAGCTTCTCAGACAGGTGCAGACGAGCTTGCGTTTGGTTCCCGAGACGTGTGGTCAGATCCCGGACCTCACTGTGTAAATTATCAATTGTGAGGTCACGTTCGCGCGTATTGCCCTCACGGGCAGCGATATCCTGACGTGCACGAGAGAGGGCATCCTCGAGCGTCTGGACGTCACGCTTCAAACGATCAACCTCGAGCTGCAATGAGAACTTGGCCGTGGTATGCGAATCCCCAAGCTTCTTGGATTCTTCTTCATTCCCTTTGAGTGCGTCTTGCACGGCTTTCAGATCGGATTGGCGCCGCTCCAGAAGCGCCTTGGTTTTTGCAAGGTCATCGAGGGTAGACTGGAGAGCGGATTCTTTCATCTCAACATCACGTCGTGCGTGGCGAAGCTGGGAGTCGAACTCTTTCTCGGCTTTGAGGAGATCCTGTTCCATTTGACCTCGCTCCTCACGTTCGTGCTTGACTTCTGAGACGAGGTCCTCGACGTGGCGTGCGAGTTCTTCTTGTCGTGATCGGTGGGCAAGGATATCTTGGCACGTTTGATCATAGAGGTCTTGAAGATCTTGCAGCTGAGTCTTGAGCGTGGTAACTTTCTGTCAACGGGCCTAGATTAGTCGAGGGGAGGGAGAATCATTGAAGTCTCACCTCCTTCAGTGCCGCAGCAAGTGCCTCGAGCCTTTCCCGCTCGACAACATCGTCTTCCCGGATGCGATCGCCCTCTTCTTTGATCCGGTCGTTCTCTTCCTCAAGCAGATAGACTTGATCACTGAGTTTCTCGATCTCACGATTGGCGGCTTCGAGCTCAGCATCTTTCTCGTCTGCCTCCTTTTCGAGATGCTGCAGGGTGGCTTCGAACTTGACGTGGAGCTCATTGGTGTTTGCTTCAAGCTCGGAGATGTTGAGGCGAAGCTCCTTCGACTCAGTCTCGCGTTCTGCGAGGGCCTAGACAGGACGGTTTGTTCAGAAGTCATGGTTCAAGGGAAAAACGTACATCACGGAGTTCCTCGACCTGCCCGCGTGCTTCCTCGACTTCGCCTCTCCACTCCTCCTCGACGACCGCGACAATCCGGTCATGTTCGGCAATCAGGTCGTCGATTTCCTTGTTCTTCATGTCGATCTCGTCCTCCTTCTGCGAAAGCTCGATCATGGTCGCCGCTAGTTTGTCACGCAAGGCATTAAGGTCATCCTCAACGGCCTCTCGCTCCTCACGCTCCTCCAGTATCTGAGCCCGGCTCTCGCTCCGCTCTATCGATTCTGCCTCCCTCCTCCGTTGGAGTTCCTCGATCTCCAAACCAAGCTGTGCGAGTTCATCTGCGAGGTCTTCCTTCTCGTCCTCCTTCTTGAGAAGAAGTTCGTTCTGTTCCTCGATTCTGGCACGCAGATCATCGTTATCAGCTTCGAGCTCCTCCAGCTTTCGTTGCCACCGCTCCCGCCGGTGTTCACCCCGCTCATCGATCGACTGATCCCCCCGCTTCTCAACAATGTCACGGAGACGCTCTATCTCCTCCATGTTATCCTCGAGCAGCCCTCGGGCGTTCTCCAGCTCTTCTTCGAGGTCCTCATTCCTGAGTTCGGCTTGTCGTAGAGCATCTTCATCAGCCTCCGATACACGCCCTCTCCGTAGCTCTCGGAGCTCGCGTTCCCGTTCCTGTAGCTTAGCCTCAAGGTCACGTTCCCTGTCTCTGGAGCTGGCCATGCCACGCTCTTTTTGTGAGCGCTCCAACTCGCGCTCGAGTTCTAGAACGAGCCGTTTGAGTTTTTTTAGTTCGAAACCACGCTGTTGTACCTCGACCTTGAGGGAAACATTTTGTTTCAGGGCGGCATCTACTTGGTCTGGGGCGAGTTGAGCGAGACGTTCTTCGAGGAAGTGGACGCGTAGTTTGATGTTGAAGTTTTCTTTCTTGAGGTTGTCGATGTGCTATATTGGCTGGAAGGTCAGAACGGCAGTTCTACGTGCGTAGAGTAGACCTGGGGGAGCAGCCACCTTTTCCTGATCGCGAAGTGTGAGGGTGACGCCCTTGCCACCGCCGGGGATGGGTCTGGAGCGTTTACGGCCCGCAATCGGTGTCTCGGGACCATCTCCCCATTTCTGAGCAGGTGTGTCCAGGAAGTCGCCGCCGTCACCATTGTCATTCTCTGACTCGTGACTTGACAAGCCCAGTCGCCGTAGGGCCGAGCCGGGTTCGTCGAGCCTCTTCCGTAGGTTCTGGGACCCATGTTCAGGCGGAGAAGGTGTGGAGACTGGTGCAGAGGACAAAGCGGTCGTTTGTGACGATACGGAAGGAACGCGGAGGTTTCTTCCTGGTGTTGATACGAGGGAGCCCAAGGAGAGATCCGGGAGTGTCATCACCGATTGCGAGGACGAATCGTCGCGTGCGTTGAAAGCTGCGGACATGGTGAGGGTCCGTCAACAAAAGTGCAGTACTAGCCTCAGGCTTGCTGCAGGCCTTGTAGGGCCCTTTGTAAACACAGCCACACCCAAAGTCATCATTGCCTGACTGGCACTTACCGCCGTGTGTCCAATGTCATTTGATTCGTCAACCCCACAAAATCAATGCGATGAAAAGTCGAAAACCGGGGTAGGAATCTACACACATCCGCTAGCTACGAATACAAATATGAGCACCGACTCCAAGGCTACTAGCATTGCTTCTTCATTCCTTTGTTCAGCCTCTTCACTCGTCCAGATGTACCTACTTTCTCATTCAAAACGCGTTTCAGTGCTGTCTTCGTCTCTCCATCCCCGAAGGTGGCAAGATCGAAGTAGACATGGGCTAATTCCAGAAGCCTGTGCCACATATCCCGTCAGATTCGCCAACAACATCAATGCGACCAGTGTGAGGTGTACCATTTTGGTTGGACGCCAGTGACTGTCCGGATAAAAGGTCTCGTCGTTAACACAAATTCATTGAAGATAACCCATTCCGGCTGTGGATGCAATCCGCACGACGGGTGAAGCGAAACAACCTAGCATTATCGGATTTAATCCATCAATCCATCAAGGCGCCTCCGGTGACATACAACATACCTGGTTGTCTTTCACCGTCAGGTAGTTGCCCTGATCGCCCACCCTATGCGCAACTTGCATGAAGAATCCACAACACAACGCCTTCCTGATGGCATTATACATCATCTTCTCGTCCGCAATCGACGTGAGCTCCAATTCGTAACGCTCCATGATTCGCTGCAGTTGTTCGCGAACGTTCTCTGCTTCAGCGAGCGCACGTGCAGAGAGGAAGTTATTCCGGGCCCATTTTTCATCGTGTTTATCTGCGAAGTATCTGAGTTGTTTGTCTGCGACCTAGGTTGCAAAAGAATGCTTGCTTCGAATGTAAGAGTTGTACACGTTAAGGAGCGTCAAGTGGTCGCCGTCCGGAACGGTGACCAGGGCCTTCGCAGCATCTGCTTCTCTACGCTGGTTACTAGGCAGGAGCCACACATTTGATACTAAAAAATCAAGTAAGAACCCCATTCGAAATGACTATTGACGGACGACATGGGCCTCACCAGACAACATCGCAGTAATAGTTAGTATTTCATTACTGCATCGGAACTCAGGGCTGGCAATGAGCATCTTCGAAAGCTGAAGAAAACATCAACTAGAGACTACACCACAAAATGCGAGCTGGAGCATACCTGAGGATCTAATGGGAACTCGGCCATTACGCTTCCGAGTGGGGTAAGATTGCCATCGTCGTCCAGCGCAGCCAGATTGTTCAGCAGTTCCAGAGCACGCATGAGCGTTTCTGGTGCAGGTGAATCCACATAATCAAACTTTACGAGATCCTGCTTGACATTATTACCGGCTCCAACAACAATCAGCTACGTCGCTTACCCTGACCCCCGCCTTCACCATCCCCAACACAGTAGTTGCCAGATTACTCCGCAAGATCTCTGGGTGCGTCTGCTCCTCGAGCTCGGACATGAAGTCCTTTTCCGTATACAACCTGAAGCACTTGCCAGGCCGCGTCCGCCCGGCGCGTCCCGCTCTCTGCTGCGCGGACGCTTTTGATATTGGGCACACCAACAAGCTCTCGATTCGTAAACGTGGGTTGTACACACTCACCCTCCAGAAGCCCGGGTCAATGACGTAGACGATGCCATCGATCGTAAGCGATGTCTCCGCAATATTGGTCGATACTACCACTTTCCTCCCAGGGGGGCCATTCGGCCTCTGAGGCTTGGGAGGAGGGTCAAATATCCGCTGCTGCTGTTGGGGCCCAAGAGATGCGTAGAGGGGGACACAAACAATAGGGCCGACAGAGTCCGGGTCCTGATTGACGAGATCGTCCACCTCCAGCTTGATCTTCTTACACACTTCCTCGATCTCTTCCTCTCCTGTCAAGAAAAGCAAAACATCACCTGGGTCCTCTGCACGATGAACCATTAAGACGGTGCGGATAGCTGCTTCCACGTAATCAGGCTCGGGCTCCTGCGTATAGAATACCTCAACAGGGTGTGCACGTCCAGATACTTTGAATAACGGGACAGAGGAGCCTTTTTTGATTCCAAAGTAGTTCCGAAACTTGCGGGCGTCGAGGGTGGCCGACATGATGATGATTTTGAGGTCAGAGCGTTTTTTGGCGAGGAGTTTGAGGAGACCCATGAGGATATCAGTGGCGAGTGTACGCTCATGGGCCTCGTCGAGGATGATAGTAGAGTAACGATCGAGGGTTGGATCACTCGTGGCTTCCCGGAGAAGGATGCCGTCCGTCATATATTTGAGGAAAGTGGTGCCAGGCTCGGTCATGTCTTCGAAACGTATGGAGTAACCGACGTGCCGCCCGAGTTGAACTATATTTTGTCAACATTTTAAGCATACGGACTTGACGAGAACTCGGCTTACCATCCATCTCATCAGCAACACGCTTTGCAAGTGACATGGCGGCCACACGTCGTGGTTGCGTACAGGCGACCAGCTTTCCATTAACATGAGGCAGATCCGCGTATGCGACAAGCTGTGGTATTCTGTTGACGAACAGAGATCGTGCACGGTCTTCAAAAGAGGGTAGATCAGAAGAGTCTCTCCCGAGGCCAACTTACTGTGTTGTCTTGCCAGCTCCGGTTTCGCCTGCGATTATAATGATCTGGTTCTTATTGAACTGTGGATATTTTGTCAGTATTCTGGTGGGAGTATGGCCACTGGTTGACTCGAGGCAGTCACCACAATCGCGGGGATAAGAGCGGTTCTGCGGATAACAGAACTACGCACTATCTTGTAGAACTCATCCATCTGATCATAGACAGGAAGTTTCCTCCGCGCCTCTAACATTTCATGGTATCGAGGAGTATGAGGAACCTTGGTAAAGGGATTGATGTTGTGTTCCTGGGGCGAGAGGAGCAAGCATCAATGCAGATCATAGTCGAGGTACTAAGAACCACTGAGTGATTGGTCCTACCAGAGCCTTGCGGACTTGACGGCCGGTCACCTTGCGAGGTCTAAAGCCAAATAGCGGTTCGTCCTCCGCGCCTTGCGCTAGATATGGACTTTTCCTCCGATGTCCTGACATGATGTGCTGCAATGGAATGTCGTTTGAGGGAGGGACAAAAGAGCGCAGTGACGATCTGGCTGCAGCCGCGCAAGCTGGTGCACGATAGATACTGATGCCCTGCTGGTATATAATACCTTAAGCACTCTTGGCATCGCTCAAGTACAGCGACTGTTCCGCGGCTCCGAGTCGGCCCGCCAACACTTTATAGAAATGTTGGTGAGCAGTACTAGTTCCCAAGTTACCGTGACTATTAGACACCAGGAAATGTACATACTACGTACTAGCTTGCCTAGCCTCCGTATCATGTCCACCCAAGGCAAACCAGCACCGACACAAGTCAGCGACCTCCAGCGACTCGGTCCGCAACCCACCAAAAGGGTGGAAGTTCCGCTTCAAATTCAGCGCTCAAGTCCGCGCAGTGACAGTGCCAAGTGCAACACCATCAGCCTTTTGACGATCTCCATCATTTCAGCTCGCATCGAGCTCATTCAACTTCGTGGTGCTCTGATTTCAGTTGCACAAGAGCCTGAGAGGTGCGGACAAATAAATTTCGAGGAACACACTACGTGCTTTTGCGAATGTACTGACTGCTCTTGACTGCTGAATTCATTTGTACAGCATAATACGTGTAGCGAAGCCACGAGCCTTGCACCGTGGTCGCAATGAGGACTGCTTATCTTTCATCTTGTACCAAGGATATATAAACTTCCATGCGGTCTCCCCTTGCTCTTCACCCATCCTTTCATCTCACCAGCAGTAGTGAACATCACAATGAACGGATTTCGGTTCAATAAAAATAAAACAACTACATCCCAGCCTCAGTCTCAGTCTCAGCCTGGGCCCAAGCCTCAGCCTGAGCCCAAGCCTCTCGAACCTGGCGAGCCAGAGTCTGACGTGAATGTTGAAACATTCAGCACGTCAGGCCAACAGTCTTTTTCGGGCTCGGATGGTAAGTCGGAAGACTCGGACATCGACCTCTCGTCCACCGAATATGCGCGAAGGGGAAAAGAGTTGATGCGCCTCATCAACGATTTGCGGTCAATGGGGTATGTGCCAGTCGTTTCAGCATTACGTTGTCCGAATGTCCATTTTTTGCTCTCCAGCGCTGACACGATGATTGACCTCCCATCCATCGTCGTTATTGGTGGGCAGTCGGGTATGTCATGGACTTAGCTTACGTTTCATTTTGACCCACTTTTTCTCGCCAGCCGGAAAGAGTTCCCTGGTCGAAGCTGTCAGCGGGGTGAGCCACCACAACCATCATGCCCTCGCTAGATTAAAACCGGCTAATGGCTTCTCATAGGTAAACGTTCCCAGAGACAGCGGGACCTGCACGCGGTATGTAGACAAGCCCTTTGTAGTTCTCGAGCTCATGGCCTCTACAGGTGTCCTATGGAGTGCACCATGTCCAGTAGTGCCAAGACATGGTCCTGCACCATTAAACTTCGCTTCGACTACGACTCATCTGGCTGTCCCCTTCCCCGATCCAAAGAGGTAGCATTTGGCGCTCCGATCACCGACAGAGACGATGTGGATATCTGGTTACGTCGTGCTCAGGCTGCTATCCTTAACCCGCACACTCCTGCAGGGAATTTCCACAAGAAAACAGTCACGGAATTGCGAACCATCAATTCCACTAGCTCTCTCAAATTCTCCAGAAACGTCGTCGCTGTTGCCATTGAGGATCCCGACGCCATAGACCTTTCCTTTATAGATTTACCTGGTTCGTAGGTCATCGACGGGTTGTTCCCTGCTAACCAGTGTCGCAGGCTTGATTCAAAACGAGGAACAAGAAGTCATAGACTTAGTCCAGGAGCTTACTGTCAAAGCCATCAGTCGGGCAAACACGATCATTTTGACTACGATACCCATGAGCGGTGAATTCGACTGCTCTCCGTCGCTCAAGAAGCTTTTTTGATGACTTTTCCTTTTAGATGATATACAGAACCAGCAATCTGTCAAACTCGCCAAAGAAGCAGATCCAGAGGGCGAACGCACTATAGGTATGTCTATCCTGAATGACAAGCACTCGCGTCTTGACATGAATTTGTTACAGGTGTGCTGACGAAGCCAGACACCCTTGGGGAAGGTGCGGTCAGCGCCAAAAAGTTATGGATCGATGTCATCGAAGGACACCAGCATGTTCTACAGCATGGATACTATTGTGTTCGTCTCCCTGACGACGCTCAACGCACACAGCGCCTCTCGAGAACCGCGTTTCAGAAGCTGGAGGCGGATTACTTCGACACAAGTCCCCCTTGGAGTCAATCTACCGAACGCGGTCGCTTTGGGATTCCGGCATTTGTATCGGATATCAGTGCTTTGCTGGTCAAACACATCGGAAAAAGGTAAGCTTCGTATATGCGTCTACAGTGTCTCCTGACCACATGCTGGCGTAGTTTGGCGAAGCTTAAACAGGATGTCGAACGGTTGCTTACGTCGTGCTTGGAAGACCTCCTTGCCTTGCCCGTCCCTTTAACCGGCGATCCACAGGTCGAGGTCCTCGGGAAAATCAACGACTTTTGCGCTGCCTTTAAGGGCATCGTTGATGGTACCGGCTCTGACAAGAGGCTCGCGCAGCGCAACCGTGCGCTATACGCTGATTTCAAGAGAGACATTCGAGGGACTGCCCCAGATTTCCGTCCATTCACAAATCCAGAGCAGTACACACCATTCGATTCTCTCGAGCCGAATGCAACTTTTGTGATTAGGGCTCCTGGGGTGCGGACCATGGGACTGTCTGAGGTTCGGCAGACGATTAAGGAGTCAGCCTCACTTACTAGTGTCTTCGTCACGGGGTGCTCACTATTGTTACAGCGCTATTGCTTGGGAACTTCCCAATAATATCCCGTACGAAGCGAAGACTCGCCTCATATCGCAATTCACGAGCCTCTGGACTGCACCTGCGGAGCGGTGCTTGACCGCCATTAATGAAGTCCTGGACGACGTCATCCAAAAACTCATCGAGACACATTTTGGGCGATTCAGGGTCCTGCAGCAGCTCGTGTCGTACGTGTTTATTCGCACTTCTTTGCTTCCTCATGTCAACTGTGTCTTTCGCAGCGAACTTATCAGTGCGGATGTTGAGGAGTACAAGAGCCGAACTCGTTGTGCGATGAAGGAGACTTTGGAGCTTGAATTTAAGCCCAACTATACTCAGAATACCCACTATCTTTTGACCCTTCAAGATAAGTGGCTCACCAAGTACAGAGCGGGCCGGCGAGATCCATCGCAGTACCAGCTTCCCAATCCGGCTGGGGGTATCTCGCGATCGGCCAACAGCCAATCGTCTTACATCACCAATGCTTTGAATCAGCTTGCGCAGGCTGGCTACTCAGGACTTACTGCTGACGATTTGACTCGGTTGCGGCCCTACAACCCCGACGCCTTTGAAGATGAATTGATCGTCATGGCGGATGTCCGTGCATACTTCCACGTTGCATACAAGGTACGTACTAGTTTCTGCAAGTGTACGATTTGGAAGTTGATAGACTCACCCACTGCGATATACAGCGTATCATTGACCACATCCCTCTCAAAATCGAGCACTGCCTGCACCAAGCTTTGGCGGGAAAGATGTCAACCACCCTCCTGCAGAGTCTGATCGTCGATACGACAGCCCAAGAGGACTTTGCTGAACGTATGAAAGAGCTTGTGAGCGAGGATCCGGCTATCGCTCTTAGGCGGGATCATCTGCAGGCGAGGCGAGCACGACTTCAGGACTACAGGAGGAAGTTGATGAACTTTTCCGCCTGAGTTCCTTGTGTTAAAGTGGCAGTGTTTGTAAGCACTCGGTGCGCTTGACACGTTTGTAGAATGTACAGTAGCGTCTGATTGCGATGATATGTTGAATGTACTATTGTTTTGTGTCTTCCCTTCGTACGTGTTGGATATCGACTGGATTCCACGTCACGGTGGCCGTAGGTCCTTGGCCCAGCTTGTTGAATTATGGGTTTCCTGTGTTGAACTCGTGATTGCAAAAACCTGTAAGTCTAACAAACGCAGGCGAATTTCCTTGGTATCCATTAGGGTAGTTCAATGTTGAAAACAACCACGGTTTTGACGTGGTTTTGAGCATAGTTTTGGAAATGGTTTTCGAGACCGAACCCCAAAGCTGTTTCCGCTACACCGTTATTTGTCGCAAGGGTCCAGCTGACCTCAGAACCGAAAAAGGCTGTGACAACCTCTTACGCGATGGCTTTAATCTTTGAACTTAGGCTGGTGGGAGTGTTACAAGCAGGGCTGTATATTTTGTTTTACAGAAATCGAGCAGCTCGTCGCACAAGAATGGCATCCATAGCACTGCATGTTGTCCAAAATTCAAGGTGGCTGTAATCTCGCGGAAAATTTTGCCGCGTTCAAGATTTCCGCTGTTTGTCCGCCTTCAAGTTTCTGCCAGCTGTATTAAGGTTGTTGCAAAATTGTGCCCTTGGAATTTCCGACAGAGCAAAGGCAGCGGAAATTTTCGGCCCACGCACCCCATATCTCAGCTACTATTGTTGTGCCAGAGTTGCAACATTTGGGCAAGTTTTGTAAATAACTCACTTGTTACTGCGAAGTTAGAGAAAGAAAAATATGCAGCTCTGGGAAAATGAGTGTAGAACAAGATCCAGTAGATAGAACAATGAACGAAGGGGAAGTGATTCTGCCAGAGAGATGCCGGCGCAAAGAGTGGAAACGAGGAGAGTTGCAAAATCACTCCCAGCGTAAATGCACGGTGTCACACTATGTCACAGAGGCAAATTGGAACCCCAAGACAGCCATTTGGCGCTGAGCGTTGCACTGCTGAAGTGGAGATGTGATCCAAGATCAAGAGAACATGTTGACAAAATACAGTGAACTCTTCCGGAAAGTCGGAGTTCATACCCCCACTCTGCTGCCAGGTGGATCCGCTTGGACTTTCAGCATTCGCTCGGAACTTGTACAGAATTTGTGTGGACCTTTATCATGCTTCATAATCCTTTTCTTGTCATCACTCTGGAGCTTCCAGGGACGCTCCATCACTTTCTTACATTGTTTATTTCCCTTTCCCCCTTGTTCCTGTTCCTGTTCCCTTTATTATCATTAGCGAGTGCTTCTCCGCCCACTC